>JAQGAZ010002221.1:0-19580 GCA_034692225.1 Polydesmus complanatus
AAAAAATTTCTGAAAAAATTTCTGAAAAAATTTCTGAAAAAATTTCTGAAAAAATTTCTGAAAAAATTTCTGAAAAATTTTCTAATTTAAAAATCTAAAAAAAATTTTCAAATTTTTAAAACAATAAAAAAAAAAACATGAGAAATGAATAGGCAAAAATCAATACTTTTTTTTTTTATTCTTTTTAATTAATTTCCATCGATCTGAATAATTGTATTTTCCTCAAGGTGAAAGTGTTTGTCCGCGTGAGGCGCAGACGGAGCTATCTCCGTCGTCGGTGTGTCCGCCAGGTGTCGCTCGTCTTCCGGCGGCGGAAGAAGACGAAGCGAATGAAATATTCAGCGCAATCGATGAGCTGAAAGATCGGTCTGCACGCAGCCAATTTAAGCCTAGCAGAGTAGTTTAACGCTAAAAAAAAATGCTTCATTTATTATTTATCGCTTTCTGCTCGATACTCTCCTCTACTTCTTCTTCTTCGTTTTATTGCACCGAAACTTAACGCCGCTAATTAAAAGCGGAAATTGAAGCAATTTGCGCCTTAACAAACATTCGCCCGCCCGCCTTACCTCAACCTAACGTACAATCAAAATACGAAAAAATAAATAAATAAAATAAAAAGAATTCTATTTTTATCGCAAAAAATAAATAAATAAATTTAAAATTTCGTTATAGCGAAACTCATTTTCTTTAAAATTTCGTTTTACGGAGAATTTTTGTTGTATCGATCAATTATTATACTGTACTGCATAATTTTGTTATTTTTGTTTTTTTGGCTGAGGATGTTGCGAAATTTTCAGTATAACGAAAAGGTTTAATTAGAAAAGAAGCAGAAAGAAGTTTTTTTTTTACCGTAATGTAAATCAGTTTCAGTATAACGAAAAAAAATCTTCTTAAGTCAACATTTTCAATGTGAATAATAATAATAAAAAAAAAAGTTTTAGAGCGTTTTGTTTATGCTAAAGTGTAATTCCCAGTATAACAAAATTTTCAGTAAATCAAAATAATTTTCAGTACATGTATAACGAAATTTTCAGTAAATCAAAAGAATTTTCAATATAACAAAATTTTCAGTACGGGTAAATCAAAATAATTTTCAGTATAACGAAATTTTCAGTAAATCAAAATAATTTTCAGTATAACGAAGTTTTCAATAAAGCAAAATAATTTTCAGTATAATGAAATTTTCAGTAAATCAAAATAATTTTCAGTATAACGAAATTTTCAATAAAGCAAAATAATTTTCAGTATAACAAAATTTTCAGTAAATCAAAATAATTTTCAGTATAACGTAATTTTAAGTAAATTAAAATAATTTTCAGTATAACGAAATTTTAAGTATAAATGCAAATTTTCTATTTTCATCATTCTGCCTTTTTTTCATTATCTATCATTCCCCCCTAACCATCTTTCTCCCCTACATATTCATAACCGGTATTCACTTTCATCATTTTTTCTTCTCCATCACTCTGCCTCTCTACTCATTCAATCTCTGCCTCGTTCCTTAAATATCCATCCTTCTGTATCCTACTACAACTCCTTCTGGTTTTCTCAAACTCCACCACTCCTCTCTTTATTTTATATCCCCCTCTTTAACTTCAACACTCGATCACTTTTTTCTTAATTCCTCCCCGACTATCTCCTTTTCTTTCTATTTCACTCAATGCGTTACAGACAGAATCTAAATTAACTAAACTGAATATTGGACAAACTAGTTTTGCTTCCTTCTCCTCCTCCTCTCTCTTCTTACTCCCAGCCTTCCGGGTAATATTTTATATTAAATATTTTCATCAGTTTTAATCGGTGTTCACTTTTGCCTCTCCATCTCCATCACTCTGCTTCTCTCAAAAATATTTAACTTTAAGCTCTACCTTTCTACAGTATTTCCATCCTTCTGGCTATCTCTTTAACTCCATCACTTCTCCTCTCTCCTTTTCTCTCTAACTCCATCACTCTGCCTCCTATTTTTTTCCCCTCCCACCCTCAACCGTTTATAATAAAATTATTATGGAGGGTTTGTTTTTCTATTATCTTGTTTTTTTTGATCCTTAAAACTAAATCCGAACTTTTGATCCAATTTTCTATTTTATCAGGGATTTTGTTTACTCATCATCTAAGGATTCCTATTTCGTCCGGCTCTCTTTGAAAGGGCTTCTTCATCTTCAACCTTTAAAAAATTTCCTAACTAATTTACACCACACTTCATACTTATCCTACCTCTCTCATCTCCTACCAACCGACAGAATTATTCCCCTTCCGCCCAGTGTGACACTACAAATGGCCCCTGGAAGAAGCGATCCTCACACTGAGCCTTGTTTTATTTATTTTCTTCTTCTGCTTGTAAGTCGCTAAAAGCGCATTTTGCATTTGGAGATTTAATAACTGACAAACAAAGCAGACGACGGAGACGGAGACGAGGATATTTTTCCCGCCTTCAAAATGTTTATTTCCTGCGTTCATATTGCGGTTTCGGTGCCGCTCAGCTCGATCGATAATTCAATCGATATCGATGGATTTTAATCTGCACCGCACGCGTATAAATGTATATGAGGTGTAGTAGTAGTAGTAGGGTAGGGGGGTGGAAGGTGGGGTGGGGGGAGAGGTAAGATGGGGGTGGTAGGTGGGGGGGGGGGAGAGAGATTTCCATCGCAACGACCTCGATTAGGCCTAACAAAGCACACACTTAGATACAAAACCGTTAATCAACAACTTTTAGCCGCAAATTGCCTTCTTCTTACGCTCCGGGGCGCATTCACACTCCGCGGGTGGGGGGAGGGACCATAACACATCGTCACTGTCCTTCACTAACTGGACAGTAGATAAAAGAGAGAGAGAGAGCTAAAAAAAAAAACAACAACGGAAGCTCATTTGATACGTCGTTCAATTTCTATTATTGGTTTTATCGTCGTTAAAAATTGATGAGGGGAGAAAGAAAAAAAAAGAAAAAGAAAATTAATGGAAGGAGGTAAAAGTTCGCTATAACGAAGTTTAGGTTTGGTTGATTGGTGGGTGGGTGGGTGTGGGGAGGGGGAAGAACGAGTTAAGCGGGTGGGGGGTTAGTTGTTGTATCGAGAATTCGATTTCTATTATTGGTTTCTACGCATCGTTAAAATATTTATGGGCATTAAGTTAATGGAATGGAAAAGAGGTAAAAGTTCGGTATAACGAAATGTTAAGATAAACAGGCCGTCAACCTCGAGTCCGGCAATTCTTTTAGGTGGGGCTTACAAAAAGTATTTTAGGGGAGAGCCTCCTTTTTTTTTTTTTTTATTGTGCTGAAAATTTTCTTTACTCGTAAATCAAAAAGTTTTTATTGTAATGAAAATTTCGTTATACCGATACTGAAATTTTTGTTATAATACTTGAAATTTTGTTTTACTGAAATCTTCGTAATACTGAAATTAAAATGTCCTTACACTGACAGTTTTTGTTATAGGAAGAGTGAGAAGGAATGAAAGAATAAAGAGTGTGGAGTTAGGGAAAGCCAGAAGGATGGAGAGAGATGAACCAAACTCTGCATTTACAAAGTTAAGAAAGGGACAAAATGAAAGAAGTTACAAACAGAATGTAAGGGAGAGATGAGAGGTAATCTTATGAAAGGGGTAAGAGATGAAAGTTGAGATACTGATATTGATAAGCAAAACGAAAGAGTTGGAGACAGAAGCGGAGTAAGTTTAAGACGTATAGATCTTTAAAGAGAGAGAGATGAAGATCGTGGGCACGTCAAAATAGATACGTAAAAAAAACCTAAAAAAAAAAAAAAAAAAATCTACGATACCTTAAAACGGCCACGAAATATATTTACTAGATAGGTTTGGTTAGGTATTTAGTATATTATCCTACATAATTAAAATATCTCGTGACCTTTTTCGACATGTTTAGACATGGAACCGATGGAGATGATATAAAATAGGAGAGAGGCAGAGTGATATTGAGATTGCGATTGAGTTGAAACCTAAAGTTACGAATATGTAAGGCAGAGAGAGATAGATGAGACTAAAGATTAGATGTTGCTGAAGGAAGATGAAGTTGAAAAGATAGAAAGAGTGATAAAGAAAGAAACAAAACGAGTGTTAAGAGTAAGTTAAAAAGATGGATATTTAAAGATGGACGCTATAAGGATGGAGACAGAGTGATGAAGTTAGAAAGATATAGAAGGAGTGGTTAGAGAAAGAAGCAGAGTTGGAATGAGCTGGAATATTGGAGAGTGATAAAGTTAGGAATGAGTTAAAAAGATAGAATTTTAAAGAAAGGGAGAGAGAGAGAGTGATGAGTGAGAGAACGGAATAAAGATGGAGAAAGAGCGATGATATAAAGTTTGAGGGCATTAAAACCGCTGCCCTCGCCGATGAAACCGGTGAAGAAACGGGGAGGGGCGCCAGAAGGATGGAGTTAGAGAGAAAGAGAGAGAGAGAGAGAGAGTGTGTGTCGAAAGAGAGAAAACATGAAAGCCATTAAGGAAGTGTTTTGGGGTTTTAAAATAATAAGCGATAATAAAAGATGTTGAAACTTTTCCACATTTTTGTCGTCACGTTTTGAAACGTTTCAACTATTACGTTCTATTAGTAGAGCGTAACATTATTATATCTCCTCCGCGTGTAACGAAAAGAGATGAGTCGGCGTTTATTTACTTTAAAAGTTGGAACAAAATAAAGAGAGACTGAGGGAGGGAGGGAGAGAGCTCTTCCGTAATAACCCCGTAATTATCCATCTCACTCACTCCGCTTAGTCCTCTTCGTCCTCTTAGGAATAAATAAATAAACAATATGGCCGTGCCGAGTGACGAGAGACAAAAATATATCTTACTAATAACGCGTTAATTACGGCGCGGAAACGACGACGTTAATTAACGCTTAAAAAAAGCAAACCAATAATTATTATTATCTCGTATTCCTCTACAACATAATAAACCTTGACAACTTAATTAGCCTACTTTCTTTAAAAGGAAAAACTTAACTAATTGGTTAATTATAATTTTAAAAGATAATAATTATTAGAGAGGAAAAAAAGCGTGAAAAATATTTAATTTACGCGATTTGTACGGCTTTATTACCAATTTTATTGGCGCAGAGTGTTTCTCTCATAAAACTCCATTTGCGCGAGTAGATTTTTTGAAACGTTATTTGCGCGAGTGTTTTATCCATTAAACTCCATTTGCGCGGATGTTTACTGTCGAAAATTCTATTTAAGCGGAAATTTGCTTCCAAAAACTTCCTCTGCGCGATTAGTTACTTTATAAAACTTCATTTGCGCGAGTGTTTTCTTCCAAAAACTTCATCTACGCGATTAGTTACTTTTTAAAACTCTATTTGCGCGAATGCTTTTCTTTTCCAAAAACTCCATCTACGCGACTAGTTACTTTTTGAGATTCCATTTGCGCGAATGTTTTTTTTTTCCCCAAAACTTCATCTACGCGAATATTTACGTTTTAAAACTCTATTTGCGCGAGTGTTTTCCTCCAACAATTTGATCTACGCAACTAGTTACTTTTTCAAACTCCATTTACGCGAATGTTTTTTTTTAAAAAACTTCATCTACGCGAGTAATTACTTTTTAAAACTCCATTTGCGCGAGTGCTTTCTTATAAAAATTTTATCTAAGCGATTAGTTACTTTTTAAAACTCTATTTGCGCGAAAGTTTTCCTCCAAAAACTTCATCTACGCGAATAGTTACTTTTCAAAACATTATTTGCGCGAGTGTTTTGTCTCTTAAATCTGTGCGAGTGTTTGCTTTTTAAAACTTTTTTTACGCGAATTTCTTTCCTCAAAAAATTGACAAACTTATTCCTATTATGGCGCGAAGCTGTGAAAGTAGCCTACGTGGGGCCCGGGAACGCCAGATGTAAGACCCGGGAACGCGAGGTATGGGGCTAAGAAAACGAGGCAGAGTGATGGTGATGGAGAAGGAGGAGTTTTATTTCCGTTTCCTTTCATCAAACGCTTTTCGACAGTTTAATTACTCGTATGGCGTAGATGGCGCTGTCGCAGCGCGTAAAAACGTATCACTCATTCAGCGCATGCGTAGTCAGGATACCGACCGGCGCCATTTTGTGTATGTGTGTCGTTTATCTGAAATCGGATGCGAAGGATTACTCGTAGATTTAATTACGAGCGATGTAAGTTAAGTAATTACCGGAAGAAGAAGAAAAAGGAAACAGACAGAGTGATGGAGGAAGAGAGAGAAAGAAAGAAAAAAAATATAAGATTTTTATTACGCGAGTGATTTATTTTTTGGAGCGTAGAGGGCGCTCGACACCGACAAACGACGACCGTGTTTACGAGTGTAGTTAGGTGTATTTACACAAGCAGAGAGAGAGAGAAAGCGAGAGACAGAGTGATGGAGTAAGAGAGAGAGAAAGCTGTTTATGTGCTGAACGCTAATCTTAACTGCTTTTTCCAAGACACGCCCACTTTTCTTATGACGTTTATCATCTGCATTTCTTTGGCTATCATTTATTTTCTACTTTAATTACGATTTTCGTTTTAAATGATTAGTGTAAATTGCGCTTTTTTAATGACTATTTTTTTTTTTTAATATAAAAAAATTTTAAGTTTTTATCTGCGTTTAAAATTTGAGAAAAGTTTTTTTTATTATAATAATAATAAATATTAATTGAATAAAAGTTGGCTTGGAATTAAAATGTATAACGCTGTTTCTATTATTATAAAAAAAAAATAATAATAATTGTTTAATTAAAAAATAAAACATTTCTTGAAAAGTACGTTCTCGCACACCCTGTATAAAGTTCTTCATCCATAAGAAAGATACAATGTCTCTTCCCCCCCTCCCTCCCTCCCTCTCAATCCTCTTAGTACGCCCCTCCCCGTCCCAAATTTACTTTTTCTATACAAATGAAGCATTTTTTTTTTCATGAAATACACACACTTTTTACTTCCGCTAAAAATGAAAAAAGTATTTTTAAATCTACAAAAATAGTTTAAAAAAAATATTTCAATTTTACTCTTTACCCTAAAAAAAATAATAATAATACCCTTTTCACTCTTACCATAAAAAATGTATAATATTACTTTCTCATACCAAAAATAATTTTTTTTGAAAAGATAAGAAAGACTTTGTTATTTGTTAAAAATATACCTTTACCACAAAAATTCATATTCCATTTTCAGCCTCAAAAATATTTTATTTTATTATTTTTTTTTTTTTATTTAACCAAAAAAAAAATTGTAATTATTATTTGAGAAGTGGAAATATAAAAAGGCTGAAAGTATCATTTTTTTTTTTTTTTTTTGCAAAATTGGGATTTTTTTGTAAAAAAAAAAAAGTTGTATGTATTATGGCCTACAACTACATAAAAAGACCGGAAGTGCAATTTGCTTTAATCATATGAAGTAAAATGGTTGCCCAGGTGCTCCCTTTTACAGCTGTCCAAAATACATTTATAATTTTAATTTTTTTTAAATTTTTTTAAAAAATGTTTAGTTTTTCAGAATAATTTGTTTTTGTACTATTTTAAAGATGCTAAACATGAACACTGCTAATAATTAAAAAAAATTCTGCAATTTAAAACCTATTTTTCTTGAAATTTGCTTTTTAGGTACTTTCACCTTAATTTACTTGTCTCTTTAAATGTGTAAGCCTCGCGAGTACATCCATCCCTCCCAAGTGAGCTGCCAAATTCAATAAGAAAAAAAGTTTTCAGAATTTGACGATAAAAAAAAAAATAAAATAAAAGAGTGAATAAATTAAAGTTTGATAATCAATTTTTGGAAGAAACGCAAAGCCATCGGCGTGACATTGCGCGTCACACAAGATGGCGGCGAGGGAGAGTCAGAGAGAGATAGGTATAGGGAGAGAGTGAGTGGTGGAGTGAAGATGTCAAAGTTTTATAAATTACGTGGTGATCCGGCGTAACGCGAGGCGCGTGAGAGACGTTACGCGAGAGATTGGAACATAAAGCAGACGACGCTTATCAAAATGACTTTCATAATATCCGTCATATTTTTTTTCTTCTCTTTCCCTCCTCCTCGTCTCTCTCTCTAGATCACTCTCGCGGGGGGAGGGGGTGCCTCTCAGCGAACCGCTACTTCCACTTCCCAACCGGAAGCAGCCCAAATGATCTAGTTTTATTTAATCCTGGTTCTATAACTCATCTCAGTTTTGCACAAAACAAAAACATTCTACCTGCGGATGCGCACATTTATTTTTTTTAACTATTGGTAGTTTATGTTAATATCCGATAATATCCTATAAATAGATTTAGAAAAAAAAAGATTTAATAAATATTGTTTCTAAAAGAGATTTACTAAATCTTTTTTATTAAAGAGATTAACTGAATATTGTTTCAAAAAAAGATTTACTAAATCTTGTTTCTAAAAAAGATTTACTAAATCTTGTTTCTAAAAAAGATTTACTAAATCTTGTTTCTTAAAGAGATTTACTGAATATTGTTTCAAAAAAAGATTTACTAAATCTTGTTTTTAAAAAAGATTTACTAAATCTTGTTTCTTAAAGAGATTTACTGAATATTGTTTCAAAAAAAGATTTACTAAATCTTGTTTTTTAAAGAGATTTACTAAATCTTGTTTTTTAAAGAGATTTACTAAATCTTGTTTCTTAAAGAAATTTACTAAATCTTTTCAAAAAGAGATTTACTAAATCTTGTTTCTAATGGAGATTTACTAAATTTTGTGTCAAAAAGAGATTTGCTAAATATTGTTTCAAAAAAAAATTTGTTAAATCTTGTTTCTTAAAAAGATTTACTAAATCTTGTTTCAAAAAGAGATTTACTAAATCTTATGTAAAAAGAAATTTACTAAATTTTATTTCAAAAATAGATTTACTAAATCTTGTTTCAAAAAAAGATTTACTAAATCTTATTTCTAATGAAGATTTACTAAATTTTGTGTCAAAAAGAGATTTACTAAATCTTGTGTCAAAAAGAGATTTACTAAATCTTGTGTCAAAAAGAGATTTACTAAATCTTGTTTCAAAAATAGATTTACTAAATCTTGTTCTACTGTAGGTAAAAAGTATTCTAAATCTGGTGTTTCAAAAAGTTGTTTATTAAATCTTGTTCGAGAAATAGGATTTATAATTCCACCCCTAGAAGAAGTAGCACCGGTAGCTATGAGTTTACCATCACACATCACTCCCTCCCTCCCCTAGCCACCCACTTCGCTCATGCGCAGATGATGCTGATCGTAGATAATGCGCAATATGCTGTAATATATTATGATAGCGCGCGTTGGTTGTTTTGGCAATTGAATTTTTAATTTAATTCACGATATGTCGATGGCATCCGATTTGCTTACCTCCGAACATACCTGGCTTCCATCACCCCCCACCCCCCTCCAGTGCGGGGGGGGAAGGGGGGGGCGGGAAGAGGAAATGCCAAAGTGTTTTTGCGCGAATCTTTATTACATTTCATTGCGTGTTTTCGTAATTGTATCGAGAATTACACCTTCCCCCCTCCCCTTCCCCTCCCCCGCTCTCTTCATCATTTTAAAGATGATGAGATTGGAGAAAGAATTCTTAACACAGATAATGCCTCTTTCAATCACTCTCTCTCTTTCTCTCTCTCTCCCTCTCTCTCTCTCTCTCTCTTCATCGCTTTCGTCAAAATCGTTTTAATTTTTTTTTTTAAAAGAAATTGCGGTTTAAGAGTACTTTTCTTAACTTATAATTATTTCTCGCCCTTCACAATCATTCCCCACGTAATATGCATAAACGCACACTTATCTCGTCACTTTAGAAAAGTGTGCTGGTTTTTTAAGGAAAATCAGTCTTAATGTTAAGGAAAATCGTTCATAAATCGTTCTTATTTTTAAGGAAAGTCGTTTTCAATTTTTAATTAAAATCGTTTTTGATTTTAAGGAAATTCTTTCTTAATTGTAGGAATTTTTTTTTTTATTATTTTTATGTTAAAAGATGTGAAAATGACATCACAACTCACATAAGATCAAACAAAATCTCTCTTAAAATTGAATCACAAATTTCGAAAAGAGCTCATCACCTATTTTGAAAAATGCGAAAAGGGCTCATGTCGCGTGTTTCAAAATAGGAGATAAACCCTTTTCGAAATTTACGATTAACATTGTTGATGTGTGAAAAAATTCCAAGTTTCCCCATCCCCCAAAAAAATCGTATTTGAATGATGCAGCAATTGTCGTATTTAAAACAATTAACAAAGTAAACAATCATTCATTTGTGGTTATTATTATAAAGAAGAAAAAATTATCGGTTGAAAAACGTATTTGCGATGTGTACCCGATTTTGCATCTGAAGTATACATTTTGATAAACCACTTCACTCACTTCATCTATAAATCTATAACAAATAATAAACGCTAGTGGGGATTAAACCCTCGGAGAAAGAGAGATTATCTTAATCCTTTTTTGACTTGAAAAGTAAAAGGTCAAAATAATTTTAATCTCTTTTAAAAAAAAAATCTCAGCCTCTCTAACTCCATCACTCTGTCTCTCTCCATTGTTTTTCTTTCGATTTAAAAAGCGCTGAGTGAGAGAAAGGACAGTGTTGTCGGATGAAAGCCATCTCCTCCGCTTCAGCGTGTAATAAGGACCTAAGCCTCTTAGCGGCCTCCTTTGTTATTAGGTCTTTTACGCTATATACCCCCACTCTTTCATAACCCCCCCCCCCCTTCTATATCTCCTATATCATATTATATACCCCACTTCCTCTATGATTCCATTCAAAAAGACTCTTTTTGCTTCCACCAAAAGGTTAATTCATATTAGAAAAAACACCGGGAAACCTCTACCACTTGCCAGGTAAAACTTCCAACTAAGGGGGAGAGGGGGGGGGGGGTTGAACGAGTGAAAGAGTGAGGGGCGGGGCCAAAGATTAACGCCGAAATGGCAACGTGAATTTGAAAGATAAAGGTTTTAAGCTGAGAACGTGTTTCCAATTCTTCCACCCGTCCTATCTCCCCTCCTCCTTTAACCCCCACAACCCCCACAACCCCTTCAACCCCCTGCAGCTCTGTTCTCATCCGTCAATTCAGACAAACTTAGGTGTGTTGATAATAAAAAGCCTTAAATGCGCTGTTTACCGGTTTTTCTATGGGAAAATTATACGAAAAAATATTATCCACTTTCTGCAATTTATTGGAACCAGTTCAATTCGTAATGTGTAGACGGGGGAAGGGGGAAGAGGGAGAGAGGGAAAATGTATGCAGAAAAGTGCTTCTGACTACGCAATGTGCTTGTAATAATTGTAACTGAGTAATTTTGACATTTTATAAGTAGAGAAAGAGTAATTAAAAAAAAAGGCTGAAAGTGCCATATTTTAAAAATAATTGGAATTTTTTTTTTAAAGGTTTAAGTACAGTGTATAGTTGAACACCGACTGTTATTATTAAACTTTAAATGGGTTTTAAATTAGAACTAAAATTATTTTTGAATCAAAACTAAAAAGTGTTGTAATTTGAATTTTTTTTAAAAAAATATTATATTTTTAATTAGCATTAGAAATAAACATATGAATTAATTTTTCCTCAAATAAACATCAAATTTGTCTACTTATTTATTCAAATATTTCTAATCTCAAATTTGTGCACTCGTTATAAATTAAACGATTAATCCTTTATTTTATTTTTTTATAGTAGTTGTATGCTCAAAACCAATTTAGAATTGTAAAGAACTTTTGCTCAGTTTTTAATAATTTTAATCGCGATGAATTTGCTTCCACTTAATTCCCTAATTATTCATTCTGCTACATAAAGAAAAAGATGTAAACAACGTTGTTCATCATTTTCATCTCACGTCACATCTCTTTTTTTTATCTTGTTTATTTAGTGCGCTTTCACCTTTCTCGGATTTAGATAAGAGCTTCTTCCCGAACAACTTCAAAAAGAGAAAATAAAATTTTTTTTTTTGATACTTCAGCTTTTTTTTTTTTTAAGAAATCTAAAAATATCAATTTGAAGATCAAAGAAAAAAAGTCTTAAAGATAATCAGTTTATAACATACTCGAACGCCATCTATTGGAAAATAATCGCGTCACTAAATTCATATCTTCAAGTATCATCAAAAACAAATCCTTTATAGTTATCATTAAAAAATAATCAATCTCGGAAATAACAAAAAAAAATTTTTAGATAATCTCCAACATAATAAAAAAAAATATATTGCTTAAAATTGAGTGGTAGAATTAAATAAAAAGCTGAAAGGGCCATTTTTGAAACGATTGGATTTTTTTTTTAAAATAAAAAAAGGGATACAAGTACCGAGTCTTAAAAATAATTAATTTGTTGTGTTATTTTAAAAATGGTAAATATGGAAATGAAATGGCATAATTGAGTGCTATTAATAAACATTTTTACCAATTAAAATTTATGTTTTTCTAAAAAAAAATACTTTTTGGTACTTTCATCCTTTTTTGGATTTTATTTTTTTTTTTTATTTTATTTACTTTATTACCATTTAAAAAAAATATTTAAATAGAAAAAAAAATCAAAAAAAAAAAAAAAAATAGAAGCCTGTGAAAGTCGGAGAAAATGTCAAAATAAAATCATTAAATTATCCAAAGAAAAGAAATAATCCCTAATATATTAAAACAGCCCCCTCTCTTCCTCCACCCTCTTAAAATAAAGCTACAAATTCCGAAAATAAGATAAACGCAATATTCCTAAAAAAAATAAAAATGCTTTAAATATCTTAAGGTTTCTGATTCAAAGTAGAAAAAAAATACATAAAACAAGAATGAAAACGGTTGAGAAACAAAATTAATTTCTAAATCTGTCTACAACAGCATTATTTTTAAATCGAAAAAAAAAAAAAGTAATAATAAATAATTCATTTAAAAATCAATAGAAAAAATACAAAATTCTGTTATTATCGTCTGCTAGATCATCCTTTCTAAAACATTTTCCATAATCCGAGAGAAAGAAGGAAACAGGCAGACAGAGGCAAACAAGAAAGAAAAGACAATGTAAGATGCAGAAATAAAAGAAATGAAGAGATAGAAAGATGGAAAAAGAAAAATGAAAAAGATGAGCAAGGAAAATTAAGAATCACAAGAGTGGAGAGAGAGAGAAAGCAAAATAAAAGGGAGAACCAGAAAAGGGGATATAAGAAAGGTGCAAGACAAACTTAAATTGATGGAAAGAGAAAAGTGAAGTGGTAAATCAAAATTTTGTTGAGGTAAAAGGTCAAAAGATTGGAAAAAGAAAATTATAAAGAAAACAAAGAATATGAAAATGAGCCAGTAAGGTGCATACTATAGGTGAATGATAGTCAGAAAGATAAAGGGAGAGACGAAAAAGACAACTAGAAGAATAAAGTGGGAAGAAAGAAAAAATCATAAAACAAAATTTGACAGTAAAGATAAAAAAAAAACAGAAATATGTGAATCTGGTCAGAAAGAAATAAATTGCAACCATAAAATAAAAAAAATAATGTTCAGAAGAAATAGAATAATAATAATTATTAGCGAATAATATAACATTTTATTTGTATTTGAGCAGAAAATTATTTTTATTATTTATTTCATGCATTTTCAAGATATTGTGCACAATTTCATCCTTATATTTCGCACATTTCCCACTTGTAATTTCGGTAACATGACGTCATGGTCAGAGCAATTCACACTCATGAAAATTTTGCTTTGTGCGGGTAAAGTTTCAATTCAAAAATAAATCAGCCAGAGGGATGAAAAAGAGAACAAATCTAAAGCAAGCCCAAAGGATGTGCAAAATATCATACAGATAAAATGAATAACCAGAAAAATGAAAAGGGAGAAATGAAGAGAGCCCAAAGGATGTTAAAAATACCATGAAAATAAAATTGAAAATCAAAAGGATGAAGAAAGAGATGAAAAAAATCAGGAGGATGGAGACAGGCAGATGAAGAGAATCCAAAGGATAAAAATTATACTGTAAAGATGCATATATCCTATAAGAGAAAATAGAAAACCAGAAAGTTGGAGAGAGAGAGAAATCAACAGAGCCAGGAGGATGAATAATATGCCATAAAGATGAAAGACAAAATTAAATAGATGAAGCAAGCCATAAAGATGAAAAAAATACCATCAAGATGTGCTGGTACCATATGGAATACAAAATTGAAGCAAGCTAGAAAAACAAATGGTAAAATGAAAAAGAAAAAAAAGAGTCCAAAATAAGCCTGGATGATGAAGAAAATACAATGAAAATAAAATAGTAAACCAAAAGGATGGAGAGAGATAAATAAAAAAATATGTGAAGAAAGTCAGAATGATGAAGACAGAGAACCAGATGAAGTCAGCCAGAGGGATGAATAAAATAACACAAGGATGAAAGGTAAAACCAAAAAGAGGGAAAGGGCCCAAAAAAAGAGCCCAAAGGATGAAAAAAATAATAGGATGAGGAAAAAGAAAACTTGAAGGATGAAGATAAAGAGCCAGAAGACCGAACCATGAAGACTGAAGATACCATAAAGATGAAAAAGAAAATCAAAAGGATGGAAAAAGGAGGAAGAAATCAGTGAGGACAGCCAGAATGATGAAGAGAGAGATCAAGATGAAGTCAGCCAGAGAGATGAATAAAATAAAACAAAAATGAAAGGTAAAATCAAAAAGAGGGAAAGGGTTCAAAAAAAGAGCCCAAAGGATAAAGAAAATCATAAGATAAAGAAAAAAAAAACAGAAGAATGAAGATAAAGAGTCAGAAGACTGAACCATGAAGACTGAAGATACCAAAAAGATGAAAAAGAAAATCAAAAGGATGTAAAAGGGAGTGAGGACAGCCAGAATGATGAAGAGAGAAAGAGAGAAGAAGATGAAGTCAGGCAGAAGGATGAAGAAGAGTGAGAGTGTGTGTATTGAGTTTATAAATCCGAAAGTGAAATTTAATCAGATATTTCTTAAGTTAAAGAATGATTTATCTTTCGCAGAAACTAAAGAAAAATAATTATTCCTTTATTTTTTTTTAAAAGCAAACAAGATGGCGGGTGGGTGGTGTGTTTGGCACGCCCCACCCCCACGTGATAAATATACAAAGCGGATCGGAGGAAGAGGAGGAGGAGGGAAGAAGAAAATAATGGATGTCTGAACTAATATGCAAATGGCTTCAGAAATACAAAGCAGACGACTCGCTATTAAAATCCTAATCTCATTCGGGTTCAACCTTATATGAAGGATAAGGAGTGAGGAAAGGAGAGAGTAAGGGAGTGGGCGGGGCTTAAGTTTATTAATTCATTTTTTTATCAAACACAACATTACTTTTCGCTTGTCAACAAATAACAGATCGTTTGTGGGTTTTTTTTCTTCTTTCTTTCTATTGTTTTTTTTTTATTTTTAATATTATTGATTATGTAAAAAAAAAAATAGGATTTTTTATTTTATTATAATTAAGTGAATTAATAAAGAGAATATAAAAGAGGAAATTAAAATAGATTGATTGGTTCATTAGCTGTAATAATAATTAGCAACAAGTGGAATGAAAAAGTGAAAAATCTTTTCAGAGATAGAAATTTTATAATTGTTTTAATTACCTAAATTACTTAATTAATTCTCTTTGATTGAGGGAATTAATAAATTGTTTTTTTTTATTATTATTTTTGTCACTTAAAATCTTTTAAGAACTTAATAAAAATAGAAAAAAAAAATTGGATGTAAGTGCCAAATTTACAAATTTTTTAATTAATGACAGTTGTACTATACTTTTTTTAATATTTTATTATTCTTATATTAGTACTAAAACAAATTATTCTGAAAAACTTAATACTTTTTAATGAAATTTAAAAAAAAAAAAAAGTTAAAAAAAAAGTGTAAAAAAAATTTAAAATTTCAATTGTCTTTTGTCATTTCACCTGCCATGTTGCCAGTAATTTATGCACCAAAAGATAAAGCCCATGGCAATTTTATTCTTTTAGGCTAGGGAATAAAAATCATTGAGAAATGCTGCCACAGCCCTTTCAATTACACTTTACCCTATTTGTGCTCAACCGCTTCAATTTCAAACCAAATATAAACAAAATGAGAAAACATTTTCAATAGGTAGGCCTACTTTTAGTAATTTGAGACGAAAACAAAATATATACAAAATATTCGATGGCAAAATGAAAAAACTGACGTAAAAGTAAAATCTAAAATTTCTATTCGATTTCATTACAATATTTACCTTTTTTTCTTCGAAATCGAAAAGTCATCCATCTTCAATTTACACGGTGTCCTGAAAAGAAAAGTGCACCCAAATGTCTTAATATTAAATCCTTATTAATAATTTAAATATTTCAATGACACATGGGGAAAATCTTTACTTTAAACACTTTCTTTTTTTTTTTAACATTGAATTGTTCTATTTTTAATATCAACTTCCGGTCTCAACACAAGCATTATGCCCCCACTTCACTACATAACAGCTCCATGTGTCATTCAAATATTTACATTATTAAAAGAGTTTTACCATCGTGGTTTTACTACTAATGTACTTCAGTTGGGTGCACCTTTTTTTGACGGACACCGTGTAGAGTAAAGCGGTTGAAGAGAGCTCAAACCAAACGATATAAGTGGAAATAATTGATTTAAACTTTTGTTCCGCAATAATTTTCGATATACCCTAAGGGTGTATTGTATATTCTAGAGTATATAATACATATTATGTTTCACGATCAAAAGAATTAAATTTCAATTTACCTAAAACACCGAATTATTTTCATTAGACGAACCGGAAATCGATTTTCCGCGAATTAATTAATTTTTTTTTTTCCATCAATAAAATTCGTAAGAAAAAATAAATAATTTTTTATTTTTAAAAGAACTAATCCACTTTCGCTCGAATCCCCCCCGCTTTAAATAATCGGGAGGGGGGGAAGAAGCATAAGTGCGAAAGAGGATTTACCCATTGGGGGGTTGTGGGTGGTCGTAAACCCCCTCCCCCACCCCTCCCACCCCTCCCACCCACTTCAATTCCGAAAGTAAACACAGCCGAAACGCGTAAACACAGCGCAAAATTCGCTCTCTCTCCAAAAGTTAACATTTTCCAATTTGAATATTTCTTGCAGAGTGGAATGCGAGTGGGCGGGGCTTAGGAGTGAGTGGGTAGGGCCTAAGCGGTGGTGGGGAGGGAAGGAGGGAGGGGGGTTAAGTGCACACTTTTACCGTGATTTGTATGGCTAATGTTTCTCAATTTGAGAAGAAGTTCAAGTTGTAAGTTGAGAGAGAATCGAATCACATCTTTTTTTTTACCTGAAAATACCGAAGGAAAAACCCCGATTTATCGTTTTTCGTCAAAAACAAATATTGTACGAATTATAATACTTCTTAAATGAGTGAAATATTATTTTCATGCACAAAATTCGGTGATTTTCAATGCGCTATTAGGGCTCTTTATTTCCTGCGCAAAGCAAGCTATTTAAATGCATACAAACAAATTTGCTGCTTAAATGTAGAGATGTCCAATATTTAAAGCGTGCATTATTTTATTACGCTATTTGAGTGCACAAAATTAAGTGCGTATAACATCAGAGTTACAATTTCTAGGTAGACTAAGTGTGGGTAACGTTCTTTTTTTATAAGTGCACAAAATTAAGTGCATATAACTTCATAGTTACAATTTCTAGATAGACTAAGTGTGGGTAACGTTCTTTTTTATAAGTGCACAAAATTAAGTGCACATAACTTCATAGAGTTACAATTTCTAGGTAGGCTCAGTGTGGGTAACGTTCTTTTTTTATAAGTGCACAAAATTAAGTGCATATAACTTCATAGTTACAATTTCTAGATAGACTAAGTGTGGGTATTACCGTTGTTTTTTATAAGTGCACAAAATTAAGTGCATATAACTTCAGAGTTACAATTTCTAGGCAGGCTAAGTGTGGGTAACGTTCTTTTTTATAAGTGCACAAAATTAAGTGCACATAATTTCATAGAGTTACAATTTCTAGGTAGGCTCAGTGTGGGTAACGTTCTTTTTTTTATAAGTGCACAAAATTATTTAAATGCACAAAAAAACTATTTTAAGTGCAAATAACATTTCTATTAAAAGTGCGGAAAAGATTCTTTTTTTATCAGAAAAAAAAATGTTATTTATAATTGCACAAAATTAATTAAGTGCACAAAACCCCCGGTATTTGTAGTTACAAAAATCAGGGAGATAAAAAACGTATAATCGGGGTTAATTTTTACTTTTAAACTGAGCAAAAGAAAAAATTAAAACGCAGAATTGCGGATTTATATTTTTTATACCGTATACTGTATTTTAAGCGGAGCAAAGATTTTCTACGAAAGACCAAACGAAAACGTAAAATCGGGGTATAAAAGTATTTAGTTTAGAAATAATTAATAACAAAAGTTTTTCTTCTAATTTCAACTGTTGAAAAAACAAACGTTAAGATGTTCGAGTTTTCTTCACTATAAAATGCGGTACAAACGATGGATTGAGGTTTTATCGTGCCCAACCGTTTGGCGGCGCCGTCGTCGTCGTCTTCCTTCTCCTCCCTCCTCCCCAATTGCTTCATCTACTTTTAGTTGAATTCGCGTGCGGCGTTCGTTGGCGGATGACATTCAAAATGGCTGCGAATGTCATCGTTTGGAACCAAAAATAGAAAAAAAAATCAAACGTAGTAAATGGAGGGAAATGAGTTTAAGAGCTCGTAGAGGGGGGGGGGGGGGGAGATGGTTAAAGGGGGGCGGGTGGTGGGGCGGGGGGGGGGGAAGGGAACACTTGGGCGCAAATGCATCGTCATTATTTGCAATTGGTTTACATTGAAAAATAATCTCGTTATGAAAATGGAGGACGAACATAGAAAGTAAGTAAGTTTACATCTTCTAAAGACTTCCGATGCGAAGCGGGCGCATCCGATGCTAAAAGTGGGAGTTAGGGAAGGAGTTAGGGAGGGAGTTAGGTAGGGAGTTAGGGAGGGAGAGGGACTAAGTAGAAGATAAGTGGGGTTGGGGCTATTACAACTTGTTTTAGGGTGTGCACGCCACAAATACAATGTAAAAAAAAAACACTCGCTTGGGAGAGAAAACTCTACAAAAACACTCGCTAAACAATAAATTCAACTGCACTAAACAGTAAATGCGATTCACTAAACCGATAAAATAAAAACCCCGCACTAAACAATAAATGGAAATCATTTAACAATAAATGGAACTCACTAAGCAACAAGTGGAACTAATTACACAATAAACAGAAGTTTGGGGAACCCACTAAACACTAAAATTAAGTAACTAAACGATATAATTGACTCACTAAATAATGGATGGAGCTCACTAAACATTAGATGGAGCTCACTAAACATTAGATGGAGCTCACTAAACATCAAATGGAGCTCACTAAACAATAAATAAAAGTCTGGGACCTCACTAAACGACAACATTGACTCACTAAAAATTAGATGGAGCTTACTAAACATTAGATGGAGCTCACTAAACATCAAATGGAGCTCACTAAACAATAAATAAAAGTCTGGGACCTCACTAAACGACAACATTGACTCACTAAACATTAGATGGAGCTCACTAAACACTAAACAAAAGTCTGAGAACTCACTAAACAATAATATTGACTCGCTAAACATTAGATGGAGCTTACTAAACATTAGATGGAGCTCACTAAACAATAAATAAAAGTCTGGGACCTCACTAAACGACAACATTGACTCACTAAACATTAGATGGA
>JAQGAZ010002222.1:0-19579 GCA_034692225.1 Polydesmus complanatus
AAGGGTGAACAGGAGGAAAGGGGATTAGTAAACACAGGCGGAGAGCGTAGAGCGGAGGCAGTGTGCGACGAGCCTTAGTCATGACTTTTTTATTATTATTTTTGGGGGGGAGCAGAGAGAAGAAAGACTACACTTTCATTTGATTCCAATCTAAAGGTCAAAGAATAAATTAATCGCTAGTTAAACGCCTGTCAAAACATCAAATCAAAATCCCCGCAAACTTGAAACAGTCAAACTCCACACACCATCGCTATTGAACGAGTCTGAAATTAGATCAACGAGGTTAAACATTGACCTTTTTCCTTCACTTCTTTTTTTTTTTTTTACAAACTAATTCTATTAAATGGCGACTTTATTTGTACAAATTTTTTAAACAAAAGTACACGCCGTCGTGTGATTTACGGAATATCTACGTCATTCCGTTCAGATAAAAACAAAAAAAAAATTGATGTATAAGGTCGGTTTAAAGTACAATACAGGTATAATAATTGAAGCTGTAAAAATTATCTATTCAACTAATTAGCGTGTAGTTTAACGGGAAAAGTTTGAAGAAAAGTTATTCATTCTCACTTATAAGGTTAACCTAACCTCAGATACGTTTTTACAACTATACCTCAATTAAAAAAAAAAATTTTTATTTCCTTATTCGACCATGATTTTTTACAAAAGATAACTTTTTCATGCTAATTAAATAATTATCAGTTACGTTCGATCCGTTAAAAAAAAAAAAGAGTAAACAATGGAAATATTTTTTTATACACCCTTTGTACATATCTGATTCAAGTTATTAATTTCCAGATTATTTGCAGTATCTCTTATTTAAGAAAGGAAAACCAGAAATCAACCATTCCACGAATATAATATACTGTAATATAATAAGAAAAGAGGAAAAAAAATCTTTTTATTTTTTAATTAATATTTGAAGTAGTAAGAACAATATTTAAAATGGCAGCATAAACCAACATGAAGCACCACCCGTCGACGTCTCCTGTTCATTTTCCTTTCGATCGACGGTAGGTGGCACCGTACGTGTCTCGAATTAACAAAACGACGACTCCCACACACAACAATTTAATTGAGAAAAATTTGTTTTCAACTTTTGTTTCCGGTTTCTCGAGTGAGAGCGAGATAATATAAAAAAAAGGGTTGTTTTTTCCCAACAAACAGATATACTTTCCCACGGTTTTTCTCAACAAAATTTTGAAGATCTTGAAAAGCCGCAACCTCCACCTTCTTCTCATCCTCATCCTAACCGCCACTACCGAACCGCCATACCGGTATCAACCGTGTTTTCAGGCCGTGCGTCCCTCGGGCGACGAAAATAAATAAATATTATACTGTATTTTTAAAAAAAAAACCAAAACAACCGTGCATTTTTCAATTTACGGTTAAAATCAGCGTTATCAGCGTAATAGAAGCGTAACCCACATTTACTTTACGTCTTTTCAACTCGAAAACAAGTCGACGCGGATAGAGCCCCCTCCGTTTACACGATTTCGGTTTAACACGGTCAAAAAAATAAAATAAAAATGTGACCGTTTCGTCTTCCTTATACATGTACTGTACGTATGTAAAAAAAATTAAAATAAAAGAGTTCATAGAAAAAACTTTATTAATAGTCTTTATAAAAAATCAAATTTGATTTGTATGGCAGTTTATTTAATAAAAGCAAAATATTATTTTTAAAGGTAGCTCAATATTCTTTGCTGGTTTGTACATGTAAATTAAAAATAATCATAAGTAATTTATTCAAGAATTAAAAAATTTTAAAACTAAAAAAGAAAATTTAATTTATTTTTCTAGATCGTGTTAAAGCAAAATCGTGTAAAAACCCAATTGTATTTATTTGTTGTTTTTTTTCTATTTACATGAATTTTCTCCAACGTGTTAATCGAGAGATGATCCTACTATTAGTCACCCAGTATTTTTATTTTCTTTCTTTAAAAATCTATTTTATCCCCTTCCACATCCGGAGATAGGTTGCATCAACTTATCTTTATGGCGGATCAGCATTGTAAGAATTGAACTTAGAAATAGACTTATCCGAATAACTAATGGAGGAGGATTAGTGCGGCGCAATATTTGGGAGTGGGGGTTACCAAGTTCGGGAGTGGCAAAGTCCGGCGAAACCGCCAATTGACTAAACAAAATGTTATCAGTCGATCGTTAAGCGCAAAAATAAATTTCATTCCGATCATTTGTTGAAATTTCCATTTACTTTGACATCAAAAGAACACCTTTTCCTTTCGATTGCTTACCTGTGCCGGTACTGCCACACCATTCTTCTCCCTTCCCTCAAAAAAAGTCCATTTAAGGGACCCGCTACGTATAAAATGACCTCCAACGAAGAGAGAGACCCTACTCGCTTTATGCACAATTAAATCGGAGGTTTTTCTTCTTCTTCTTCGTCGTGACAATAAATAAATTGATGTCTCAGGCAACGACTACGTGTGCTTGGTGTTGTTGTTTTTTCTTATTCTTTAAACAGAGTGCCTGCCCTAAAGGGTATGTACGCGCATGGGTTCTGAGTTAACTGCCCTCCGCGCTGTCCCTCTCATTTTCATCCACCCCCCCACCCCTACCCTGCACCCCCCACTGTGAAGGCAAAACACAGACGTTAAGCATTTTACGATAAAGAAAAGATCATGATCAAACGGTTGTCAACTTTCGAATTCGAATTGAAACCCAAAATTTCACAGTGTGACGTCACTGACAATGTTTTTCGGCTTTTCTTTTTTTCTCCCAAGTTTTGTTTTACGACTTTCGAAGTAACTTTAGCTGAAGTCAAGGACATCATTAGGAAAAATCACGGAATGCGTGTGATGCTAGTTTACACACTTATTTACGATGAAATTTTAAACGTCCAAAAAATTTAAATAAAAAATTTACCCGCCAACTTTTTTTGCCAGCTCAAAAATCTTTTAAATGACCACTTTGAAAACCACATTTATCTTCCTCCAGCGCGTGTACCGCCGTTTTAAAAATTATAAAATATAATGCACTCGATGTTGCAAAATTCAGAACATCTTTACTGTACAGCACATGTACAGTAAAGAAAGAAAAAAAATAATAAAAATAAATACCGGGTAATTGAAATTTAATTCTATAGCCACTACAGTAATTGGAATTTTGTAAATAGGAGTAAAAATTTCTACTAATTAATGGCAAAACGCAATATTATGCCATTAATAAACTCATTAATTTTATCAAAACGACCAATTGTCAAAAGTCATTCATTAAGATTAAACGAAATCATTCTGTTCTCGCAATTTCCTACAGTAATTAAATTTGATCAACAAAGTTCAATGCACTGTGATATTATTAACAAGCTCATACACGGTCACACATAAATGCGTTCTCTGCTTCATAATAACCCTACTTGTGTAATATTACGAAATTTGATAAAACATTTAAAATTGCCGTTATTGTGAAGGCAATAATTGGCGTTTTAGTGCGATCTATTTTACCAAATTGAAACGGAGCGCCCCTTTGCCTTTTCTCTTTTGTTTCGTCAATTTGAGGTGATCCCGTTTCACAATACAAATGAATCATACACGGCCTTTAGAACACGAATAGTTCGGCTTTTTTTTTTTTTTTTTAAGTCTTTGAAAAATTTGTGTCCGTTCATTCATTCTAGGTTGAATAGGTTTTTAGCTTGCTTGGTGGGAGAGACCACCCTTCAAGAAATCCGTCGGCAGCACCTCATTTTGACTGGATGCGGTGGCAAAAAGGCCGAAATTGTTTAAAGTTGTCCTACAAATCCACTAAAAAAGCGTTGGCGAGACCACATGCACAGTCACAAACGCGGTACAGTATATGCTAATATTAACCAATCGATCATATCACTCTCCAGCATCATATATTATCTTGCTACGAAAAGAGAACGAGAAAGAAAAAAAAAATAATAAAATAAAACATCAAAAGAGAAGAAAAAAAAAATTATCCTGCCATTGAACTTGGACATTTAGAAAATGACACAAATATATGACGAGCCGTCGACAACAAAGGTCTTATTTATTATTAAAAAAAAAATAAATAAAGAGCCATATAATACGTGTGTCGACAAAACTTCCTTTTAAAATTCCATAACCGGTTCTAATTGCTGCCCAGTTGTCGAAGACTGATAACTAACGTGTTTACATTTAACTTTATATCTTGAGAAAATGTTAAGTGAGAACTAATTTTCTCGGAATTACTATAAACACTTTTTAAAGTGATTACGATCTTCCGGTAGGCCAAATATCCTAATCATGACCCGGTATAAAACTCATTAAGTGGCGCGCCGTACCCCTCCATGTTCTCACAACGCGACAATTTGTCTGACTATTTATTTTCTATTACAGGCAGTCTTAAAGTTACGTGCAATAATTCCATCTTAGGTACACGATCAAAATTCGCTATTACGCACACCCCCAAAATAATGTACTGTAGATTGCTCGATTTATGAGGACTCAACGAACACGCTGTACACTATTTTCAGGATCGCAATGTGTACGGTACCTAACTTGATGACTGCCTGTACTTGCTAGCTACTAACAAGCGGAGCATTGTACGATCTTTCCATCTCTCCGGGTGGTAAAAAATTACTTAAATTGAAAACCAAAATAAATAAAAACAAAACGAGGGAGAGAGAGAGAGAGAAAAAAAAAAGAGTGGAAAAAACAACAAACACGAAAATGCGACAAATCGGTTTGAGACGAGATTTGCGATTTTGAACCGGTCACGAGGTTATCTGACCACCGAAATGCTTTTAATTTTTTCTTTTTCTTTGTCTTAAAGAGTTTTTACTTTTTTGATCAAACAATCTTAACAAAACGATACACGCTATCTTTACTAAGTATAATTTTAAAAACCCATTAAAAAACATTTTCCTAAACGTCATTAGAACACCCAGAAAAATAATAATATAAAGCTTGTATTTTTACATCAACAAAAAAACAGAACCGATAAGTTGAAAAGTGCTTTCATATCTTCGCACAGTTCAGGCTTTTCAGAATACTGTACAATAATAAATTCTAAACTTAACCTCGTACCAAAAATTTATGAAAGAAGCTCACCCTGTAATTGTGCTTAAATTATTAAGTCAAAACGGCATTTCTACCTTGCAAATCCCATTTACCAGTTTTCGAAATCCATAATAATAAACACACAATAATTTTATACTTTTCCCACAAATTTCCGCCCTTTTTAAATATTAATAATAACGTTTTCCCCGGTAATTTCGGTAATGCTAATGCGATATTTAGAACGGTAAAAAAAAAAAAAGGTCGAAATTATTTGTTTGCATTGGTACGATGACGTGTGATTGAATAACCGTAGCCGGGCCTTAGTCGAATAAGCGGCACTCCTTATCTCCGGGGGAAACACAACAGGTAGAGCTCACCAGAACAATGTTCAATCATGGCAATGCCACCGTATATTACCCAATTTCAAATTTTCCTCGCACTTTACTAATCATAAAATCGAGTATGAAATTGCGTAAAATGTAGGTAGGTGGACAATACAAAAAACACTCTTCGACCTATTTTTTTTTTTTTTTTTTTTATCCTATAACCTGTGCACTTTCTATCCCATTTGCAAATTCTTTTTTCCCCATTGTGACCTTTTAATAAAAAAATAATATAAAAAATAACTTTTATACATTTCTTAACTCGCTTAACGCTTTTGAAAAAAAAAAAAAACATTTTCCAGTACTGTACTATATATTTTTTTTATTGTAAAACACGACAACAATAAAAACTCTTACCTTAAACTAGAAGACCCATCAATTTCAAAACTCAAAAAGATATAAAAATGTAAATATCAAACAAAATAAAATGTTAACAAACACCCAGAACGCATTTGTAATCCATCATTTTCAACAGCAATAGGTTAGCAGTGCGAGTGTAATTTATTAAAAGTCAAATCAATTTGTAGTCGACTACTTACAGACACACTCATTTTCCACGGAAAAATTCTGATTCGATTACAAGGTTACTAACACGGACGTTTTCAGGCATGCGAATAACAATGAAATTCAATTTTCAAAAAAAAAATAAAAAAAAATGACCCAACAATCAACCAATCGGATATTACATGTAGCCTACGCATAAAAATATCGAAAGTCTAGCTTTAAAAATAATACAACTACAGTATAATTATTATTATATTATTTTATTTTTTTCTCTTCGTTTATTTAAATCCTGTGTCTGTGATGCATTCAGACTGTTGTTTTTGTTTATACAGTATATTATACCGGTATATATAATTTTATCTCTCAAATTGAAAGTATAGAAATCTCATTACTGAACTACACGCACAATTTTTTTATTTTATTGTTTAATCCGTTAACATTAAAATTTTTATTGCCAAATGTAAACAAGAAAAAGAAAAATATCTATTTATTACATCAACGTTAACTTTTTTTTTTCTTTTTCATTATTTAATTAACAATAGGTATAAAAAAACTAGAAGAGAAAAAAAAAATTGAAAAACAGAATTGATCTGTTGCGTGGGTTGAAAGAAAGTTCGATTTAGCAGCTTAAATGAGGTGAAAGGGTGGACCAAGTACTAACATGATCGACTAATAATACTCATTTTCATCTTAAACACATGCATTATTTTTATCCTCTCGCTTAATTTTTTTTTCTATTTTCATGTTTTGCTTTTATAAAAAATGGTAAAAGAGAAAGAAAGGGGTATAAACATGCCAAGTTAAATAAATGATGGGAGAAAAAATTCGAGTGAATCTCGTAAAATACGATTAATTTCATTCACGTTAAGGTCCTCCTCCCATTTCGCTAATAATGATGAAACTTGATGATAATAATAATAATAAAAAATAATAATAAAATACACTCTCCCTCACTTTGACCTAATCACCTTTTCCAAATCCTCCGTGTACTTTTTATCCCACCAATTTCTCAAACATCCGCCCAATTTTACTTCGCTCACTTGTCACCTTTTTTTATCACTTTAACGTTCGACTTAACAAACATCCAGAAAAATAAGGGCGAAAAAACTCAACTTCTAATTTAACAAAAAAATTACGGTAATCGAAAATTTAAGCTCGGTCATATTGTTCCGTACGACTCCATCAGATAAGCAGCTTACAACCCACCATTTTTTTTTTTTTATTATTATCTTTACGAGTTTAATGTGTGTAACAGTCGAAGACATTTAGATCAAAACTTCTCACAACTAACAATAAAAGTACTGTACATGTACATGTACTGCAATATTTTTTTCATAAGTTAAAAAAGACGATATTTTTCTAAAAACTTGTTCGTTAATAAAACTTCGCGTAGCGGGAATAGGAATAAGTAATAATAAAAAGCTTTTTCCTAAATTTTAACCATAATCTTAAAAATTTGCATTATAATTTCTGAACTTGTCGCTTTTTATAAATTATTGCTGAGCACTAATATTTTTTTTATGATAAAATACTAATCGAAATAGTTGTCAGAGTCAGTATAATATAATATGTACGACGCTCACAAATAAACTGTACGTAGCATTTTAGGTTTTATGAAGTGTATTCGAGGTTTCAACGTGAAATAATACCGTGGGAGATTATAAACTTCGTAAAACTTCTCAGCAATTCGAGGAGACATAACAAGCTTGTTTTCCTCGTTATCCTTCGCATCCCTGCAGGATGGAAAGGATAGCTAAAAGCCTAACATCATCCATCACCATTTATATTTAATTATCCTCATGTGAAAATTATTAGATTAAGAATGAACTCTGCCTCAAAATTATACACAAACAAACAATAATAATCTAGAATAAAAAAAAAACAACTTTTCATTTTAATGGGGCTAATTATAAATTTTTCCGAAGAAAATTTTTAATTAGAATAATAAACTTTAAAAAAAAAATGAAATTAAAATAATCATCGAGATTGCAAATATAGTATACTGTACTTTAAATGCCATCTTTAATGACGCCCAAAACTGTATTGAGGTCAATATTGTTTTAAAAAAAAATTGTAATACGATAGCTCGTTAAATTATTAATGGCCAAAAATAACCCTATTATTTATTACTAATACGCTAAAAAAAAAAGCCTGATAAGATTAAACATCGATTCAATTAAAAGAAAACGTAAAAAAATGACACTTTACCTGCTTTCGAATTCAAGTTGCGTGATAAATCTCAAAAGTCTTTTTTCTTTCTATTTTTTTCTTTTTTCTTTAAAGAAGAAAAATAAAAAAAAAAAAAAATCTTAAAAACTCAAGTGTTTTTGCTCCGAATTAGTTTGGAAAAGAATCTCTTAAACATCTCTCCCATTCACCCACTCTTTCCCGAATGTCATTTTCGACGAATCGGGAGTGATTTATGCGCCAGAGTGCGAGCAAACCATTCTCACTTTACCTGTGCGCGGAATGTAAAGTGTTCTATTAAAATCCTTTAAATATTTCACAAATCAAAACAACTTCGGTCGTTTGTTCCCTGCCGCCGCGCGTCGGCATCCACACACACACAGACGAACGAATAAGAAAGAAGAAGAAAAAAATATGTCTGCTATGTTCTGTACCATACATCACAAATCACATGCCAGATTTCGGAAGTCGCGCGATACATTCCCGATACATCTCACTTGTCTCGTCGCTTTTCCAGATACCGTACCGTACACTACTCTTCGTCATCAAAAACAAACACGAAAACAACTTTTTCACACTTTTTTTTCTTTTCTTTCTTCTTTTCTAATAATTGTGATCACTTGTTCGACTTCAAGAAAAAGAAAAAAAAAAAGGAGAAAAAAAGTTGATTTCATTCCCTCTTCAGATTTAAATTTCTATTCTTTCAGTTCATCTGCGTTCTTTCACGTGAGGAGGAGGAATCAACGCGATGCGCAGAATAAGTTAAATTGATAAATACATGTGTTGTGTTGCGTGCACTATGTTGGAAAGGGTGCATGCATATCCCACAATAATAATTTCAAAGTCGGTCGCAGACAAATCGCAAATGTCGCGGTCGGTACTCGCGCACATTTACATTACCTTCATATTTACCAACGTTCAACTACGTGTTGTGAGAAAATAGTATTTATCTTCATTTCCGACACACAAGGAAATGATAAATCACGTTGCAACATTGACTTCTCCGCCCCCTTATCACCTCGCTCCCAACTACATCTACTACACCTTTCTCGCTTGCTCGCAATTAGACAGCATTTTCTCGTCTAATTAACTTTGGTGAGAAAAATAGGCTCCAAAAAATGTTGAAATACGAAAAAAATTAAAAAAAAAAAAAACTATGAAATTTCATAATAATTTTGTTTATCGGAAAAACAATGCGTGCACTTAAAGATGAACAAAAATAATAGAGCAAATCAAAAGTTAACGTTTTAAAAATAATAATACCGTACCTATAAGAGAACGGCTAATTTTCGATAAAAATTTAGAACATTAATTTATGCAAAAAAATAAAAATTATTGTGCCTACTTTTCCTAGAACAATTTATTTTTTAATTACAGTATATAATGTGTACTAAGGCAATAACCTCGTAATGCGAACGTAACTTGGCTGTATTATTAATTTCATTGTAGCTAGATTTATTTCATACTCATTAATAAAATACGTAGTACTGTACCGTAATAAAATTTTAAACTTTTATTTTTAACCATTCCATTGACTTAATTTTTTCTTCTTTTTTTTTTTAAATAGAAATTTGGAGCCTTATGACCACCTTTCAAATCACACTGATGTCTCAACCAGAAACAAATCACCGCTAATAAAAATTAAAACACTCTCAATCTATAATAACAATGTTTCGTGTAAACAACAAATCGCAAATCAATAAAAAGTAAACAACTTTTCAGTTTTTTTTTTTTTCTTCCTAAAACTCAATTCAATTTTCATCTTTCTATAATAACTATATAACACCGAAAAACCATAAGCCAAAAACCGAAACTCAATCAAGAGCGAATGAGGCGGTGTTAAAATTTAAGAGAAAAAAAAAACCATTTTTGAAAGCGATGATGGAATGAAAATACAAGTCGAAAAGAAAGATTAAAGATGGCAGCAGTTCAAAGAACCCTACTTCTATTTTTGAACAAACTTTATGAATTAAAAATTGACTAGCAAAAAATATACAGTACAGTATAATATATATTTTTTTTTCAGTTTTTTTCAAATCGAAGCTGGAAACATGTTGACTTAACCTAACCATAGCTCCAATCGCCACGAACTAAAACTCAACAACACTTTTTTATTATTATTTCAATATTTATAACAAAAACAAACAACGTAACTACGAGTCAAATCATTAACCAATAATATTACGAAATAAAAATCCTTTCCCATTCTTTTTTTTTCTTCTTTTCTTTAGTAAAACATTTTCTAATACGCATGCGCCTTGTACGAGTAAATTTGTTGCAAATCAAAAAAAGCAGCGAAATGTCCGATGCACTTTCTCTCGTAAAGTTCTCCCGCCTGCCCGACTCAACACGTTTTTCCTCATTGAAATTTTACGATCCCAGTTTTACTTTCGCAAACCCGTTCAACCACAACTCATGAATAATGATCATAAAACCATTCCTCGATATTCAATAACGCCAAACCTGACGTCACACACGCCCGTCCGTCCATCTTTTCATAGATTTTTTTTTATTCTTCTTCTTCTCCTACTCTCTCAATCTCTTTCGTTCATATTATTATTATTCGAGACTGATGAAGGTTTAACGTCTCCTGCGGCGTGTGACCTTATTCGATTCCGAACCAAGATATTTCCCCCCGCGACCGCAACAGCCAACCACGGCTCAGCTGAGCAACAAACAACAATAGTGACAATCACTCGAAGAATTGAAGAAGAAAAAAAAATAAGAAGAGAGAGAAAAAAAAAATTATTGTTCAATTAGAATGAAAGAATCTCTAGCAATAAACGGCGCTTCGAGAAGCATAACTCATCAAAGTTGTGAACTAGGAAATTGGACTTGAAGAGCAATAAATTAGAACAGCATTTACGACAGGTCAGCTGATCCAGCTTAACTCGGAGTGACGGATTGCGCTTTTTTTTTTTTTGTTGATAATTAAGGTGTAGAAAGTTATTTTAGTTTTTAATCGTAATGTCAGTGTCACAGTCGAAGGTGTCGACAAATGTGGGCTAATACATGACTAATAATTCTCGGAAAATAGGACGTGATTGACGTACTAAAAACTTTACGGCACCAGCAGCAGCAGCAACAGTACTAAATATCAAAAGAGATTCTATCTTAATGGAACGCGGAGTGACATGTCGACGTTCCAGTTCTAGTTTACTTTTTCAAAATCTGGGCAAATATTCGTGAGATGTGACCTTAAACGAAAGAGTGAGAGATAGATAGAGATAGGTAAAAGCCATCAATAATTATAATCTAATTAGGTGATCAACGTTTATTACAATGTTGCAAACCGATCAAGTTCAAAATATTAATCACGTACAATTTGTACGCTAAAATAAATTTGACATTCCCGCCGCATGAATAAAAAACTAAAAAGATGCGCGCGCATCAGCTGCAACCAACAAAATTTTTATTAAAAAAAAAAAAGAGTCGAATTTCAATCTTCCAAAGTAAACAATACGCATTGTAAAGACGCGATAGCAAAAATAAACACAATCAGACAGTAAACTAAAAAAAAAAAATACACTGTAAACAATAAAAAAAAAATCATTTTTAAATTAATCTGTCGACTAGGTCAATATATTTGGCTATCGACCATTATTGTTTTTACCGCGTGAAATAAAAAATGAAATAAAAAAATTCGTCAAAAATAGCAGAGTTTTGTAATAATACTGGGCGATCATAATTTACTATATGATTCATCTACGGTACTTCAATTTACGCTGCTGAATACATAACGTCTCAATTAACTTTTTTTTATTATTATTATTATTTAAAATGTGCCCCACTTGAGAAATTTTCCATTGAAATAAATAATTAAATTCTCCATATACTGTATATATATATTTTTTTAATAAATTAAGCATATTCGCTTGCATTTAAACTAAAAACTCCTTGTGCTTATCTTTATACTGTACCACTTATTTTGATTAAAATATACGGTACATCAAGTAATCACTTAAATAATTATTATTATTTTGCTAATAATTTCTGAATAAAACGTTGCGAACCAAATTCATTAATTTGCATAAATTATTTGGCTGCGATTGCAACATTTCAATAATAAAAATGTGCACAGTACACAACGCTTTTTCAATTGTAACACTACCGGTACAGTATAATTATATAAACATCAAAGATAAATAAGCAAAAAAAAATAATAATAATAATAATAATAAATTGAGTAGTTATATGTAACGGTTGAAATAGATTTTATAATATTATAACACCTTTCATTTTTTTAAATGAACGTTTATACAATACCCGCACGCAACAAAAAAAAAAACAACCACCAATACAATTAAAAATAATTATTACAGAACAAAAGAGCTGTCAATAAGAAAAATAATTATATTGGGATGTGTACCAGATATTTTACTTTAATAACCGCACAGAGATTATTCACATGGATAAATCGAGCTCACAATTTCCGAGTAATAATAATAATCTCCTCATTAATCAAAGAATCAAAAACTTCAATCAAATTGCCCAACGGTTTTACGTTCTATTCAACGTTGACGTAACATTAAATTCACCAAACCAAAATTAAAGCATCAAAAATAAATATGATATCGTTGGCCTCTCAATTGTCAATCCGCCCCCTTAAAATTTAAAAAATATTAATAATAATTATTGCCCAAAAAAAAAATGCGTTGGTTCGGAAAATGTCACAACTCAAAAATGGCCAAGCCTCGGTCAGCTATCAACAATAGGTGCAATAAACAAAGATAATATTTGTCCTCTACGAGTCTACACGACGATAATAATAATAAATTTCAAAAAAACATAATTATAATGTTTATTGAATTTCAATGCATTTATTTTTTCCGGTCTAAACGAGTACATACTTTGTATTGCTATTATTATTACTGTATTATTATCCAACGCAATGTTTTGAGCCGAGTTACAAATTTCAATTCGTGTGCAATATTTCCAATAATAGTTTCGCCACATACGTTTTTCCCAAACCTTTCCACCCCTTATTTAATTCACTTCCTTCCCAAGCGTTTCGTTAGCATTATGTTCTTACCTTGAGCAAGGTAACTCCGAACGAAACGGAAAAAAAAATCGAATTGCTTTATAAAAAAAAAAAAAAAAAACCCCCAACAACCAACATGAGTGAAATTATGGGAAGAACGTAGTGAAGTAGTAAAAATCTTACCGTACGTAAAGGATGGATAGCGAGAGAGAGAGAAGGGGGTGGGAGTGGAGTGACGGGAAAGACAGAACATTTTGTAGGTGGCGCTACTGTGCATTTCTCATGCCATGATAAGGTCACATTCAATGAGAGCTAGAAACACAGAAGAACCTGTTCGTTTTAACAAGCACTCTGCATGCGCGGCCAAAATACGAAATAGCAACACACACACACACACACAAAAAAAAAAAAAGAAATAAAAAGTTTTTGGAAGTAGCGCCACCTATAATGTTATTTTTATGTGAGGATTTTCGGAGAGTGGAAGAGAGAGAGAGAGAGAGAAAAAAAAGATAGTTGAAAAAAGGCTAAAAGGTGAGTGGGAGTATGACCTTGTAGCTGACCGTGCGAAATGGTCAAAAACTTACAATACGTTATTATAACGCAATTATCTGGTATAAATAACGAAAGTCATAAAGGTTTCAAAAATCAAACCACAAAAAAATAATATCGCGTAACTTACTTATAAAAGAAAGAAAGGAAGAAGAAGAAGAAAAAAAAAAGTAAACCTTAAGTTCCACATTAAAATTAGTCTACCACTTCCACACACATAAAAAAAAAATCATACATAAAAAGCGTAATCATTCGGTTCAAATTCGATTATAGCGACTCCAACGCCAAAAATGTGAAAATTATACAACAAATTTTCATACAAGTAGATGCAATTAAAAAATAAACTTCACACAAAAAAAGGATTTTTTTTACCTTTTATTATTATTATTTTTTTTTTTTTAAAAAAAAAGGAAAAAAAGCTTTCTTATTAACCATCACTAAATAAACGCAGACATTTTGAAACGTAGCTATAATAATCACTTTACGACCCATGTAATTCTTATTCTTCTGGCATTTCCGGTTGTAAAGACGAAAGCAACATTTTAGCTTTTTTTTTTTTTTTTTGCTAATCATTTTCGTCAATGCGTACAAATTGCCGACCTAAATAATATTCAGAAAAAAAAAACAGTTTCATTGTTGCGACTTTTGCCATCGGATTTAATAGCCTTTAATTCGTTTATAAAAAGGTAACACACATTTAGAAAATGCTGACCATGAATCAAAAAGCCTAACAACACTGCATCCTCTTTATACGTGAAAATACAAACACTGCAACATTGTTACAACAGCATCTCTCGCGTTTAAAACTAATTTAAGTGAAACCAAGTAAATTGGTTTGGAAACGAGCGAGAGAAACACAATGCTCAAGACATTACCGAAGGATTTATTTATTATTTTCATTGCGTAGCAACTTGCTTACTTCTTTACAAAACTTAAAGAATAGCTTCTTCGCATTAAATTTAAGAAACCTCCATTAAATGTAATTAACTCTCGGTGCAGAAGGGGAAGAAAAAAAACTGTTTTACATTCGAATAACATTGAAGATATTATAATAAAATTTTTTAATAGATTCAGAAAAGCCAACAGAGAGCGAACCCTTTATTTCATTGGAAGCTTTTTTTACATTATAAAAATGTTACAGTAGACATCAAATTATCCGAATCTAAATTTTACGATTCATCAATTAACCGATTAATTTTTCATTCAAACCCATTGGAGCCAATCCATAAACTTGAACTTTTAGTAATAAAAAAATGGAATTCAAAAACATTACTGTCCTGTAAGAAGATGCATACGGGAGGTTTTTAGCTGCTTTAAAACAATGAAAACAATTTTTCTGAGATTAGCTCTAATGGGCCACCATAATTCTGCGCAAACTCTTGATTATTACAGAAAATATACCATTCGCTCTTAAAACTCTTGATAGATTAAACATCAAAACACAGTGTACCGTAGTTCATGCCAAACCATTTAGGGCCTACTTTACAGTACTGTACACTGCAAGTCAAAATCCAAAATACGGTAAGCCTTCAACATTTAAAATTTCGAAATAGGAAAAAAATTTCTCGACATTTAAATTTTTTTTCTAATTGTCAATATTAAACTTTCTATTTTTTTTTTTTTTTTTTTGCATTCGAACTTTTGCTTTTACAATTTTGAGCATTTAAAATTTTCCGAGATTTTTGGCTTCCCGAAGATTATTTCGGTCTCACCTGTTTTAAATATCCTCAATACAATTATCCGCACCACCCTCGCTACGAATTATTCCAATAATCATAATTTATTTTTACGACGACTTCTAGCTTTGTTTTGGCTTAAGCATAATTTAATTTTTTTTTTTATATGTCTACATGTATATAATTATTTTTTTTCTTCTCCCCTATTACCCTAAATCCATTTAACTTCAAATTACATGACAGTAGTCGGAGAATATTGAGCAATCATCCTTTTCGCATTTCCATTCTTAAATATTTTTTTTCTTCTTCTATTTAATCTAACATTACCTCAACGCCCATAAAATCGTCTATAAAACTCGCTATAAAGATTAATTTCAAAGATTATCGCACTTAAAAATTCTCATTTACTCGAAAGAGGTCGCGTTTTATTAAAACAAAGATTTGAAGAGTATTATTCTCCGCCTCTTCTTTTTCTTTTATTTATTTATTTATTTATTTTTTCTTCAAATCTTTTTATTTTATTCTTTTTTTTTTCTTTCTGTCTTGCTCCCCATCTACAGTATTTCGTTCGCAATTTGAATCGGTCGTCAAACGAATTCGGAAAACTGTCTCAACGATCTGGAAAAGTGATAATTTGAACCTAAATTTTTCATTTTCTCTCCATGAATTAGAAAATAGCCAACGAACGACATGACAAACGGAGTAACAAAAAGAGGAGAGAGAGAAAACTGTGAATGTATATTGATCGACCACATTCACATAATCTTAACACTACACCAAATTATCTTCTACCTTTCAACCAAAAAAAAAAAAAAAAAAACATTTTGCAACGTCATCTGTTTTCTTCCTTCCTTTCAATTGGTTAAGGCCTTAAGCTCATGTGATTACTATTTTTTTTTTGTCTTACTTTTTGCTTCAAATTGGAAATGCTACACAATAAACACAGGTAAAAAAAAAAAAAAGAGATAGAGAGAAGGGGGGAAAAAGAGCTTGGCTTGAATGCAAATTAAAAAGTAACTGTTAAAAACCATAAAGTTAAAAGTTAAGTCTAATCGATTGGAGCAAAAAAAAAAAAAACTACAGTAAAAGACGAAATTAGATAAAAAGCAAAATAAAAACAAAAAAATAATGTAACCTATGTAAATTTTTTTTCTTCTTCTTCTAAAAACTTTTAACGATAAAGAAAAAGAAAAAAAAATTTGAGAAGCTAAAACAACGACCTCGATTAGATACGGTAACGATAGAAATTTGTTAAACGTCAGTTTTATAATCCAGACCTATCACAAAAAAAAAGTGTATTTGGCTAAAGTGGAAAAGATTTGCTGAAAGAGAGAATGGGGATGCACCCCTACAACGCGTCTTTCAGCTAAAACTAAGTACCGGAGCACGTACATTAGTTATAAAAACACCATAAAGAACTACTAATCCCAAATAAATCTATACATCGCTTTCATTTGAAAGTTCATAAACTTTGACTAAGCTCAGATTTAACTTTGCTCTTCCGCCGCTAACTCCCTCACTTTTATTCTCTCAATCCCTCCCTCCGTTAGCGCGACTTCTATCATAGCTAAGCTTCTATATGCGCGACGGCGAATCATTTTCTTTACGCGCCAAATAAAAAGAATTTCATTTACGCAAATTATTGTCATCACCTTCTTCCCACAGCCCCACACTGCATTTCTTTTGGACGGATCTATTGGTGGCAATATTTAATCAGCGACGGATTTCCAGATGCTCCGCCTTGAGGCCGCCGCCCTCAACAAAAGTAAATTGTGGCGAAATTTTTTTTTTTTTAAAGAAAATTTGACACATTTTCCCTTTTTTGCGCTCTTGGCCGCCCCTAGGTTTGTGCCGCTTGAAGGCAGTAGCTTCTCCTGGCCTATATGGAAATCCGCTTCTGATTTAATGCAGTAATTTTCTTTAAAAAAAAAATACCGGCACCGTACAGTAATGTGAAACTTTGCTGTGTCAGAAAGTGACAGAAACGTTAAAACGATAAATGAGAAGAAAAAAAACGACGTCATAGAGCGGTGTTAACGTGACGATACATACGCTACCTTTCAATTTAAGGTCAGGGTACCCAACCTCATACTGTAACATCAAACACATGCACGGAAAATTTTTTTTCTCCTATCCACCGTTTAACAATTTCTACTGAAAGGAAAGTTTAAATTAAGTTTTGAAATAATTCTTCAATATATTATAGTAGACATTTTTTATTAGCAAGAAAATAATGCCAAAGTACACAGACTTACTATACCGGTACTGTACATGTACTATTGAACAAACAAAAATTGTTCCTCGACACAGATCTCACCAGTTAATCAAGTTACTTTGCCTATTCAATAATAACAAAAAAAAAAAAAAAAAATTACTGTAAAAAAAATCACTTCTGGTTATCTGGTATTGAACTACTGTAGAAAGGTCAGCAGATAATAATTATTCGAAAGGTATTAAAAACACAATACAGGACAGTGCTTTATGTGTCTTTAAATTGTTTTGTAGATATCGGGCAGACACAAAAAAGTACCATTCAGACGAATAATCTGATTGGATAGTATAATGGCTGATGGTCACTCTAAATAATAGCCGCAAACTGTTGCGAGCATTAAACCTAATGAATTTTTTTTTAAATGGGAAAATATTTATTTTGCACACAAAAAAGTCAACAACGTCATTTGCGCAACAACGACGGGACAATAGTAATTATTTCGTTAAAAACGAAATCATGTCTGACCTTGAAATAATAAAAAGCAAAAAAAAAAAAAAAAAAACTTAACCAACTCTCATTTAAAGTCAATTTTGACCAAATTATCCAAACTGCCACCACCACGACTCCTTCATTGACCTTCCCACACTTCGGCTGCCAACTTTTCCATTGTGCATTCCACCAAGTGCAAACGTCATGTCAATGTCCAATAATTGTGCATTCCTTGACATGTTTACAGTGTCAGAACAATATGACGGTTGGAAGGAGAAGAAGAAAAGTTAAATCCAATTTCGTCAACAAACATAAACACCCCCCTATTGATTTACGACGGAATTAATTAGTTAACAACCAACGAAGAAGAAAAAAAAAAATCCCCTCCCTCTTCACCGTTACTCCCACCCTGCCCCCACCCAAGACGAGTCCTCATTTTTTCTCAACTGCTCGTCATTAGTCACGTGTACTCTATTCTTAACTACATGACTGTATTTAAAACAACTCCCTAAAGCCCTCTCTCCATTTAGCTTTTAAATTTCGGTACGGGTTTAGTCATCGCGAGAGGTGTTTAGAAAGGAGGGTAGGGGGTGTCTTTATTATTTTTTTTTAAAAAACGCAATTAGTCATCGTCAATTTATTATTGTTGGCTCTCCGACTACAGTACAGTATTTCGATCGACCTCGATTTCAAAATGAAAACATCATCATCGTACGATTCATATTTTCATAATCTAGTCTAGCACTTACGTAAACGGCTCATTCAAACCCGTTTACCACTTGTTTGTTATTTTCGTGTAATTTCGCACTTGCCAGCCAGCTTTCATTCCACTTGCCACAATATTTCCTTCCCCCCCCCCCCTTCAAAGTACACTCCAAACTCGACACGCCACATATTATTGGTGATTGAAACTTGAGAGATGATGAGATGCAGCAGCCTGGAAGTCCGGTGTAACGGGTAAAAGGAAGTGGGCAATTAGCGCGTCCGTTTACACGTTCTCACCACCGACCGCCACACGAGGAGCGCACATGTGCCTACCATAAGGGCAATTAGAATCACGCACGCTACTCATCCACACCACACATGTACGCATGTCTTACACGTGCCACCATACGCTGCTGCTGTTGCTGCTACGGCTTATTCTTAATTGAAAACGGAAACTTTTAACAATCTTTAGAAGCGAGGTACAATGCACCAGCGAGCTAATTATTTAAAATAATAATAATAAGATGGAGTGAGTCTTCAAGACACTTGTACCACAGCACCGCGCATAAAATTGCCATACTGAAACTACTTTTAACTAGCCAAATATTTATTAAATTTTTCAAGTTACTTAAACTCTGACTACAATAATTTGAATACCTCAAATAAGAAGGAACTAAGTGTCAATATTTTTTTTTTAAAGAGTCGTTTTGCTAGAAACGTTTCTGTACAAAGAAAAGTATTATAGGGCATGTAGTGCATTAGTATTTAGAATGGTATTAGCTAACCAGTTGAGTTTGACAAGCTAGTACATTGGGGTCTTGTTTCGTAGTTGGCTCTTACAACTAGGAAGCATTCAAGACACCCTGTACGAAAGTAGGTGACTAGGT
>JAQGAZ010002223.1:0-19578 GCA_034692225.1 Polydesmus complanatus
AAAATCCGGAGTTTTGGTCCTCCGGATTTTCGGCACTCCGGATTTTCGGTCTCCGGATTATCGGCGCTCTACTGTATTTATAATTTTCGATAACATTTTTTTTATAAAATGCTAATTATTTTTGATTTGTATGCAAGATTTATTTCAATGCATTATCATAAAAATTAATGTAATAAAATTTAATGATTTTAAATTAGATGATTTCGAGAATTGAGCAAATGATGGACACTGGTCAAAATACTTCACCGTTGCTAGACATCTCCCATGGATCGAATCCTTATTTTCCAGTGAATAAATGCTTAATATGTCAACGTGAGAAAAGTGAACGTTTTATGGCAGACGAAAACTGGGAAGACGTTGATGCAATGCCATATGAAATTAATTATGCCCAAGTATGCTTGATAAAATGAAAAACCGCAACATAATTTTGTAGAACCGTTTCGATTAAATTAATTTTTTTATTTTTTAGTTACCGCTGTGGATTTGCAGCGAATGTCGGTGCGATATGGAAGGTGGTCCACAAGCTTATAGCAAAGAGGAGGTCGACATCTTTCTTTCTTTGTCATTTTTAGAAAATTAATTCATTCTTAATTTGTAAATGTAGTTGGATAAGTCTTCTGTATGCCACGATGAAAAGCCAACAGAAATCGTTGTAAATGAATCATTTTGTAGTTGCCATTCTTGTTCACACAACAAAAGGTTTTTTTTATTTCATCGTTAGTGTGAAACTTTTAAAATTATTGTATGTTTTTCAGAAGTTCAAAATTTGATCTTCAGTCATTGCAATTAGACGAGTCGTATTCTGAGCTAAGTGTTTTTGTAAGACATGTTTACAAAGATGGAGGAATTAATTGGACAGATGAAAAAAATTCGTATGAATTAATGTTACTAGAAAAATTAAAGACTATGGTAAACAGGTGAGCAACATAAAATTGAGAAAGTTGTTGAATAATTATTTTGATGCAAACGACTATTTTAAAGGTGGTGCGAAAATAATTCGCATGAAGTCTTTTTATGGTTAGAGTTCCAAGTTAGGGATCATGTAGTAGATTTAAAAATGAATCTTTTGGCTCAATTGAGGGGAAACGGAATGAATTGTTTAAAGGCCAAAATGTTTATGATTGATCTATTAGAAGGATATGCACGTCTTTGTTGCGCTAGTAAAAGATTGAGGCCTGTTGTTCATGAATTGGTAAATGTTGTTTACATTTTAAATTATTAAGTTTTAATTTATATTATTTTGATATAGGAAGCAGATTATTTAAAGAAATTAAGTTTAAGTTGGGAGCTTGTGAACCGGCGTTTATTTCAAACATTCATTTATGCAGACGATCGCATTCAACATATTTTGCCAGTTTTAATTGAACAATTAGAGTAAAGCTAGTTTTAAAATTATTTTTTAATAACAGTAGCCTATTTTATCATAATTTTTTACTTTTTAGAAATTCAGACAACGACGAGAAAGGACAAAAAAATGTTGCGAGTATGATACAAAAATACAAGAAATTAGATGAGCAGATGAAAATAGTAGCGTTTCTATGGGCAGAAGCTGAACCACTTATTCAAGAATTTAATAATACCCAAGTAAATTTACCATTAATTTATAAAGTCTTAGTATTAAGAGTTCTTGAAATATTAATTTGCTTTATTTTAGTCTGCGTTACAAAATAAGTTAAAGTTGTTGCGGGAAGACGATTCTTTTACTTTGGAAGAAAAGGTGGACCAAGTTCACAAAAAAAGTGAAACTGGTGTTCTTAGGTATCGTATCGTATAATATTTAATATATTACCCAAAAGATCTAATCATTTTTTTAATCAGATCGAAGTGTGACGACTGCACATTCAAATTTCTTTTAGCAAACAAATTGTTTCCAACGCATGAAACAAGTATAAGCCTACGAGCAGGTCTTTCAGTTAATCAATCGTTCCCAACCAGTATTATGTCTTCCATGATGAATAATCTAGACACCCCTGATAAGTAATGAATTCCACCAGAATATTAAAGAAAATTCTAACATTTAAATTTATACTTTAGTGAAATTTTAAATAGCAGTAATACTTCAAATATTCAAGAGCATAACTATTATTGTGGGCCATTTGAATTGCCAAATGACATCAGGAAGGTCCTTGGAGAAGATAATATGAAAAGACTTACGCAAATTATGGGTCGTGCAGTTGGTTGTGCTGGAAGCGGGCATCATTCGTTGTTGTGCAGTAATTCATTTGCTCATTTGGATATTTCGAGCGAGAGAGAACCTGGGGATGGTGCATCTGAAAATTCCTTAACTTTTCATGCATCTTCAAAAACTTATTTTGAGGACAACTTAAAAAGCCAATGTCATGCTTGTTCCGTTGTGTCTAAATCTAGTTCTGATCATTCTGTGGATTCCGCAAGTGGATCTGTTGTAAGCGGTTTTCTTTAAAATAGTAAATAGCCATCAATAATTTGAAAATGTTTGTTTTAGGAGAGAGTTGCTTTTGAAACTCCTTGCGAATGCCACGTATGCGTCCAACATGCGGATCGCGCTATCATTCCATCTGTAATAAGTAGACCTTTGCCAGCAGCAGCTCTTCATTTGTATCCACACATTCACGGCACAAACAGCGATCATTCTCTCAATTCTCATCTTTTTAAACCGGTTTTGCACTCTCATGTTCAAGAAATATTTTCAACGCCGATTGCAACTTCCAAGAGCCAATCAACTGAATTGGAAATTAATGTCGGAAAATCAAAAGTGAATGAAAATGTTTCAGAAGTTAACAAACGAGATTGTTGTCACTCCAAATTTGTACAAACCACCAAATCGTTTGGTCAAGTAAAAGAGTGCAACTGTACCGCTGACGGGATAGAGGTTCAAACAACTGATAACAAAACACTGTCACAAATAGCAACAAACGCTTCTGTTAAAACGCAAACCCACGAAAATAACGGTAAACTTGAAGATTCTTCAAATTCCAAGTGCTCGACGCGCAACAAAGGAGTTCAAGCTACCGGTAGTTGTGGTTCAAATTGGACATCTATGACAAATATTACTCGCCATTCAATGGAGCACCGTGTTAAACGCAGTGTCTACAGCCATTCAACTACAACAATCGCCAATTTAAATCTGGCAAATCAAAAAAATATTGATTCGTGTTGCAGTAACGAATGTCGGCATAATTCAAAATCAAATATCCGTCCACATAATTCGGAAGATGTTACTGGTACGCCGGCAATTCATTCTTGCGGAAGCCATGCTGGTCATTCTCATTCAAGTACAGGAAATAAGCATATTTGTCGAGGTATTTTAAATGGTTTGAAAATACCTTTTTAATATTTTTTAACAAGTTGACATTGCATTCTTTGCTTTATTAATCTTGAAAGAATCAAGATGTAGTTTTCGGGAATCACAATCGTTAAGTCCTTCAAGGTCTTGCTCAGAATCGGACTACTTAAGAGGAGGCGACGGTGAAGATTGTTTGGACGATTCTTGCTCGGAGCAGAGTTCATCAACATCTACATCAAATACCAAAGACGCTAAGCATTGCGATTGTTGCTACTGTGAGGTTTTTGGTCATGATGTGGTGAGTTTCGTTTCACTTTTAATTACAATTTCAGTTTCTGTTTTAACTCAAATATTTTATTAATTCATTTTTGTATTGTTTGAAAAATTTAGACTACTATGCCATCGACCAGTCGTAATTACACGGAAATTAGAGACAAATTACGCCAGCGATTGAGCAGAAAAAAGAAAGAGTGCAAGTTGGTTGAACCTGAGCCTGTGGTTAAAACCAGAAAAAGTCCCCAAGAGGATTGTCGAGACTTAGATTCGTTGATAAGTTTTATCAATGGACAGAATTTTGACGATACTGATAATGCAGAAAATTCACCGAAAAAAGTTTCCAAAATATTAAAAAAGCCAAAAAAACTAAAGAAGGTACCCCCTTTTACTATTTTTATATTTATGTGAGTATAATATATTAAATTATATTTGAATTAGATGGACAATAAGCTAGAGTCGAGAGTTGTTGATGGAAAGGAAGGTTCCATTTCACCTATTGATCATTTTGGAATTGCGCATGAAACTAATGGATTTGAATCACAATATATTCATCACCATTGCAAGTCACACCTACAAAAGACTTGGAATTCTGACGATAATTTAGCAAAAGCGACAGACATCGCGATGAATTCATCAAATGATGAAAACTCAAGGCATAACAAAAATGTAACGCCTAAAACAAATGAAAATTTCGATTGCTACTCCATTTGTATTAAAGTAATTAATATTTATATATTAATAATATGTTTGATTTTTACGATTGATTTGTATATTGATTTCAGGGAAGCGAAATTTCTTGCATCAGCGATGTACCACTATTTCCAGACAGTATAAATGAAATAAGTAACCCGACATCGAACGAAAAGAAAACTATATACAAAGGGAAAAAATATGTTCCAAAAGCGAATATGACAGAAGTAGTAGAGATTCGCAATAGTGTTTCAAACTCCAAGCTCAAGAAACAGTGGCCTTATCAGAATAAGCTAAGTGATGGTTCACTTACAGCAATTGATAAAAATTGTATTATATCGAACTCAAAAGCCGACAATAATGAAGCCAAGTCACCATTACCCATCACAAAATCTGTTACTAATCAATCGAATCAGATTACTTCTACCAAACAAACGAATGGTAATTTTTAACACTTCTCCAAAAAAAAAACATTTTTAATGGAAATTAATTAAAAATATAGGATTGAAGGAAATTACTAGTGATGAACAATCACCAAAAAAATATAAAAATAGTAAAGAGCAAAGGGCAAACAATGATTCCACGTTGGAAAAGTTTCAACAGCTATTATCTTCCTCCTTAGCATCAAACGATAACCTAAATAAAATTAATGGAAATGAATCAGATCTTAGTTCTAGTCCTCCACTAAGTAATCAGTTTGCAACTAAGGGAAGAAAAATAAAAAAGAAACAGCCTGCTCTTCCTTCATCAATCGGTAACTTAATTATTAAATATAAGTAAAATGTATAGCATTACAATATTTCCTAGATGAAGTGAATAAAGTGTTCAGTCCTCGAGACATCGATTTAGATAACGGTGAACTTGATGAGACAGAACGAGAACTTGAAGCATTTAAAAGGTGTTTTATTTATGACTTGAAATAGCCTTTTAAATTAATCAAATTGATTTTTCTCAGATTTTGTTGGAATTCAGTTCCGGTTCCTAACAAGGAAAAAATCCGAGTAAACTTGAAAGACCTCAACATACGGAAAAAATCTGCACTCGAATGCAACTAAATTCCGGTGGGAGGATTTTACAAATCGTTAAAATCTTTTTGTCGTCGATGCAAACATTCTCTGTATAGTTCTATAATTATTTTTTCTTTTATTTTGGTTAATTCGAGAGTTGTATCAATTCGGTTTTAGTTTTCCGAAATCAAAGAAAGCCTACTTAAATGGTCTTCCAAGTTATATTTATTTTTCTAGTAAATAATTAGGCACTGGCTAAATTGCAAATTAGTTTGCATAAATTGTAAAAAAAATTGTTTGGCATTACTATGCTCGGTGACAAAATTTCCAATGAATTAACTCTGAAAGTGCCTCGGGTAGCTAAAATTAGCTGGTTCAAATAATAAATTTTCCGTTCCATGTCAAGTGATCGTCAAATGGGGAAGAACGGTGAAGATTTTCTAATGGCTGACAGTCGGTGAAATGGCCCAAATTTTCAACATTTTTAATAAAAAATACCATTCACGGATATATCGTGAGACAAGAAGCTACTTTTTTGGTGCTTTATACCTGCAAATCGTACTTAAATTAAGAATTGCGGTACATTAGACCCAACGATCCAATTTTAATAACATCTTAACTCGTTAAACTCGAAATTTTACGAGACAGAAAATAATCTTGTTTTTTTTTTTACTTTCTTATCAGGATTTCTTACAATCCACTCTCCATTATAATTTCAAAAAACTTGAGTTAAGAAGTATTCAAATTAGGCCGACATAATTTTTGTCTTAATTTTACCGTTCCCAATGACGATGATTTAAATGACTGAAATCCGCAAGGGTAGCGATAGATTTAAGGTATTTGGCTAATCTTAAAAGTTCTTGATCAGAATCCTTGTTTAAATGAGCTTTCTTATAGGGTCTAATCTGTAATTAATGTCCGTTATTAGTTGAAAAATGCAAACTATACTAATTAAGTGTACCTTTAATCCATTTTGAGGATTCATCAGAAAATTTCTTCGAAGATCATCAAACATAATCGTATTTTTTGAACTATAATTTTCATATTTTCCCCAAATAACACCTAATGGCTTTACCTAAAAATAACATTCAACATTTTACGGTTTATATTCAGTGACTACAGTAGAAATCTTATTCCGTACTTCGACTAATCCGTATTTTGGAGTGTGGACATTTATCATGGCGGTACTATCCAAATAGAAAGCAATTTTAAAATTTGGATTAGATGTCACTCCTAGTTCCCTCATTTTCACTTCAATCCATTTCATGCCTGTTGCAGCTATAATAACAACTAACTTTAACATTTAAATGACTAAATCGATATTTTATTATTATTTAGCCTAAGCTTACACCAAATCACGATGTCATAATCTTCATAAGCCGATGTAAGAAACTCGTGAAGATAAGGTCGCATTAATTCTCTCGCATTGTGAGCAGTAGAACAGTGGTCTACAAAAATGTGGAGACATTCAGTTACTGCAATATCAAGTGAATACTAAATCTCACACCTAAAAAGGCCAATTATATGAATACCAAATAAAGTATAATCAATATCCAGAACAAGCAGTTTCTTCCCAACCCGAATTTCGCTTAATATATTTATTTTGTAGTCTTTTATCCTTTTATCAATTTTTGCCAAAAATTCTTCTCTATTTTCGGTTTGAATTTCTTCTTCATCCATATCGAAGTCGTCTATAATTTCGGGATGAGCTTGTGGTTGAGTTATCATCTCTTTTATATCTTCCTCCAAACTGCCTATCATTAAGATTTTTGTTCCAGATTTAATATTCAGACTTCCAAGTTGAGCATCATCAGGGGCTGGTTTGCCTATGAAATCAATTTGCTTAATTTACATTTATAAAATTTATTATTCAAATGTTTGATTACCTTTGACTTTTAACCCTAGTAATTTTTGCCTATGAGCTAAAACTCCTGTTTCACGTTGTATTCCAAGTTTTAAATCTAATACTGTTTCTGCATTAAATTTTGTTAAATCACCTATTTTATATTCCTTACCTCCCCATTTAATTAATAAATATTCCACAACGGGGTTGGGGTTGGAATTGGAATCACACATATTTAATAATAAAAAATGCCAAATATCAGACAAACTACTACACTAATCTACAAATATATTAAATTGTTAACAAAGACGCAAATATAATAATTACAATTGACATTTATCATTGGACTTCAAATTTTACCGAAAATGGATTCTCGAGTGACTGGTTCAGAACTATCATGATCTATGAACGACTTTTAACTGAACCATTTAATCAGGTTTAATTAATTATTCATATAATAAAGTAATTGTATGGAAATTTTAATTATGTACTGTTTTTTATTTAATAAATTACATTTAATATTTTTTTAAATTAAATTTAAAATAAATTTTTAAATTATAAAACAGCAAAAAAAAAAAATTTACTCGATGACCGATTCACTTGATCTGTGTCTGACTCGAGTTCATTTAAAATGTTGGTGTAGGGAATTTGAAATGTTGGTGGATGGGCACTGGTCAAACACTGCATCTACAGTGCTTTTTATGCAAGCTATTTTATTCATGTAGGTAAATTACAAAAAGACAATTACCGGTAATTACTGTTTTTCAATAATTTTGTAATGATGGCTGCATCAAATCATGTGAGAGTTACCGGCAACGAATACATCGGCGACGTTGGTACATGTAACAGCGATGTAAGTCTAGATTTCTCCACGGTTTAAAGCCATATTAATTTAAAACGCCTTTAACAATGTTGAATAAACTATTAATGTACAGTATTTATTTGTTATAGGAGGCTATGATAAAACTAAAAAAATTGTCTCGATTAAATGGCGAAGTTAACAGAATGAATGAAGATGAATTATGCAAACTACTAGAAGCACATCATTTAGATACTAAGTAGGCTAAAGGGTTGTATTCATTTTTTCACTTATAAAATAAATACATTTAGTTTAAAGTACTGTATGTAATGTTAACGTGTTTGCTAATGATTTCTATAATTGCATTTGTTTAGGGGTACGAAAGATGTAAAAAGAAAACGCATTAAAGATTTTTATAGAAGGCAGAAATTGGCTTCGAAGATTGGTTCTGCTCCTATTTCTTACGATTACTTGTGCGTAATGGATTTTGAAGCAACTTGTGAAGAAAGGAATCCTGAAAATTATCAACACGAAATTATCGAGTTTCCTGCTATTTTATTATGCTCGCGTTCATATAAAATTGTTAATGAATTTCATCGATTTTGCAAGCCCGTGAAAAATCCGAAATTAACTTCATTTTGCCAGAAGTTAACGGGAATTAGCCAGGTAGAAGATGATACTTAACATTAACTTATTTTAACTGATGTTTTTCTTTTTCTTCAAATTGCAGAATGTCGTGGACTCGGCAGATGAATTTCCTAAAGTAATGGATGATTTCCTTTTGTGGTTAAAAAACTTAAATTTGGGCACCCAATATAAGTTTGCTGTTGTAACTGATAGGCAATTTTCTTCATGCATAATTATTATTATTGTATTGAATTTTTCCTGATTTTTTTTTATTTATTTAGCCCGTGGGATATGGGGCGTTTTTTAAGCTATCAATGTGAAATTAGTGGAATCCCATTTCCCAAATTTGGAAAAAAGTGGATCAATATTTGTAAAATATTTAGCAACTTCTATGCTGTTCGAAGAGTGTGTATTTGACTTTGTTTTATTTTTTGTCGAGTATTGTATTAACGAAGAATTAAATTTTGACTAGATGCCTTTGGTTCAAATGTTAGAACAATTAGGTATGAGTTTTGAAGGACGGCAGCATTGTGGATTACATGATGCTAGAAATATTACGCGGATAACTATTCAATTGATAAAAGATGGGGCTCATCTTAAAATCAATGAATGGCTACATGATAGGTAAGACTCGCAATAATTACTTACAAAATAATGTAAAAATAAAGTATGCAATAGAATTTAAAGCTTAAATTCAAAATTGTTAGCGGAAATCTTAAGTTTAATTTATAATTTTTCAATATTAAAAATTAATAATTATGGAATTTCACAGAAGTCATTATGGAATACAAAATACATCAGAAAAATACAGATCCAACAATAGGCATGAAAGCAACGATAAATCTAAATCAAAAAAAGTACAGGTCCCTGAAAATAGCCACAAGTCAAACTCCATGGTACTAGTGAGTGATCAAGATTTAGGAGCGGATCCACAAGTTACATATGAAGACCTAGAAAACTTAGTGGCATTTCGAAAATTTAAAAAAGTAAATTTGTAATAACGTTAACTATTCTTTTTGGGTCATTTTAATAATTTGTAAAGTAATTTTGTATTGCAGTTATTTCTTTATTAATCAACAATTTGCCTTTCCAATATTTTAATCTCTAGAAGAAAAAAATAAATAGCAAAATGTAAATATTATATAATATTAAAAAGTTAGCTATTTACTTGTCACCTTTTTTGTACACGTGTTTTCTAACAAATTAAATAAACGAAATTTTTTTTATTTATATTTTTGTGATGCCTCGTTATGAGTGCACCGATTTTTACATAGCGACGATTTGTCCCCGATAATATGCTCCGCGACGTTTGGATACCAACAATTGAGCTAACTTTTAAATGCGACCAACAGCATTGTTAATGGACTAATTGTCGTGATGCAAATGTCTTTGTGTCGTTGATATCGATATAATAATAATCGATATTGATAAACATCGCTTTATTTCGATGTTGAAGAAGTCGGTTTACGGTCGTCGGTGTGTTGATGGTCATTATAATTGTAATATAAAACATTCAAAGCGTTTTCAGAGTAAAATAAATCCATTACCCGTTAGAAGATCACGTTTAGAAGCGATTACAAACTATTTACTGGAATTATTAAGAAACGCTTTTGAAAGATTGGCGAACCTTCTATTTAGGAGGATCCCAGAATCAATATCGAAATTTAAGATGGCGGATGTTGACGTAAATGAACCTTTGCCAACAGACAACATCATGAAGTCCGACAAATTTATGTGCGGCGTTGTTGAAGGTAAAAACCAAACATTTTAAAAATTTTATCGTCATTTATTTTTGAATTGTTTATAATTACTGCATTAATACTTCTCGAGTTCTGAATTTTGCGGTATCGCGTAAAACCGAGTTTTTATCTGGCGCCCATGTTTGTTTACTATTTTGAGGTTTTATAAATGTCGATCTGGATATTAAGACAAATATTTCATAATATCTGTATTTATATTATACTAGTAATGAATATTTTATACATTTTATCAAATCTTTAGTTGGCACATTATGTATTCCAGCTAGCAAATCTATGTTTTTGTTTTTCCCTTAAATAATAATAATAATTATTATTAAGACTACCGTAGTTGTCGCGACTTCCAATTTCTATCGATGGATCAAAGAGGATCAACCCTTTGTTTTTGCAAGAACTTCATCGCTCCTTGGTTTCCTCAAAACCTCCTCAAGGTTCAAACAATAATTCTGAAAAAAAAATATATATATATATACTGTATTAATAATTATAAAAAAGAAGGTTTTAAAAAATTGATTAACGAGCGAGCATAGAAGCAAGGAGTTATATTTTAGATAGAAGTCTTTACAAAATAATTGAGGATAGTCCGAATTTTTTTTTTTTTAATTAATTGTTGTTAAAATGTTATTTATATTTATTTTGCCAAAATGCTACAAATACAGTACAATCATGTAGTGTATTTCCAAAAACTGATCAAACCCTACTGTAGTAATATCGAATTTTTGGTTTAAAAAAAAAATTGCGAGAGTTTGACATTTTCGGGCGCCATCCAAAAACCTTTTTTTTTTTTTTTTTGTGAAATTATAAAACGTAATAATGTAGTAACTACTGACGCGCTCATTTTGGCTACAGTATTTTAAATTTGCTAAAAGTGGTTTTTGAAAATGTTTTGCATAAAATAAGGTTATAATGTAATTCTCATTTGCGGAATAAAAATAAACTTCAATGTTTTCTGGTAAATTTACAGGTTTTTATGGTAGACCGTGGTCACCGGATCAACGAAAAGATCTTTTTCAAAAGTAATATTTTTTTTTTTTACATTTTCTAACGCATTCTGATCAGAATCCGTTTTAATTTATATGATTTAATTTGCTAAAGAATGAACAATTTTGGTGTCGGAATGTATCTTTACGCTCCAAAAGATGACGCTAAGCATCGAGCTTACTGGAGAGATTTATACTCAGTTGAAGAAGCTGGTAATTTTTTTTTTAATATATATTATCTTATTATAATTATTACCGTACGTTAAACAAATTTTTTTTAAAAAAAAATATAATTCAGATCAATTGTCAAGTTTAATTTCTCACGCCAAAGCGAATAATGTAACGTTTTACTACGCTTTATCCCCGGGTTTGGACATTACGTACTCGAATGCCAAAGAAGTGGCATTTCTTAAACGAAAACTCGAACAGGTTGTGCAGTTCGGATGTACCGCTTTTGCTTTGTTATTTGACGACATTGAGCCAGATATGTGCGAAGCCGATAAAGAAGTTTTCCAGTCATTCGCACACGCGCAAGTTTCTATCACGAATGAAGTTTATCAACATTTAAATCAGCCAAAGTTTTTGTTTTGTCCAACCGAATATTGTGGCACGCGCGCTATTCCGAGTGTGCAAAATTCCGAATATTTGAGCACCATAGGAAATAAATTATTACCAGAGATTGATATCATGTGGACAGGTAAGCACATTTTACAGACATTAATTCATCTGTATTATTTTTTAAAGAAAAAAATCTATTATCGTGGGTTTAGGTTGCAAAGTTATAACTAAAGTGATAACCGTTCACTCTATAAATCAACTTACTCAGGTTTTACGAAGACCACCGGTTATTTGGGATAATCTGCACGCAAACGACTACGATCAGAAGCGATTGTTTTTAGGACCCTTTACAGGTCGTTCCCCTGATCTAATTCCTCATTTACGCGGTCTTTTTACCAATCCCAATTGCGAATTCGAGGCCAATTTCATTCCAATTCATACATTGGCTCAATGGAGTCACAGTAGTGTGGATGGAAAACGGGATTTATCATTGAGTAAATTAATTTCACATTTAATTTCGTATTGGATCAACTATAAGACGCTTTTTTATTTAAATTAATACTACCGTAAAATTGAAATATTTTATCTTTGCAATTATTAATAAGATAAAATTTAATACCGGTACTGTACGAAATGTAAATTTTTATTTGCTATGAATTAACATAATTATTGATGAATTAGTCCATAGCTATTATAAGCGGCGTCTTTATTAATATTGTTTAAAAAACTAATTTAAATTCGTCTTATACTTGATCAAATTCGGGAAGTTGCTTAAAAAACTGTGTGTGTGTGTGATATTTAAAGTTATGTTTGATTTGTATCAGATGATACGATAAGTTCGGATATTCGATTGGAAACGGAGAGTGACAACGGAACGATCGACGATATCTCATCTCAAATAAATACTTCTAGTTATCATCCTAAAGTAGCGCTTAAAGTGGCCATCAACGATTGGTTACCAGAGTTTTACCGCAACAACAAAGTGTTAACGAAATTTCCAAGTGTGGTGGATGTGGTCATACCAACTGTCAACACTTGCATCAGTGTCACAGCTACAACAACCACAACGATTGCCAGTTCTAGTTTAAATTCGGTCATCACTTTGCCATCTATTCCTCTGAAGACTATTCCAGGCGTTGAACTTTTACCAGAATTGGCAGATTCGACGAATTTCCAACCTCAGATGAACCCGGTGATGAATTCGTTGATTTCTCCGGCGGAGTCGGTCGAAATGATGGATTGTGTGCCCAGTCCGGGTACTTCACCACCAAACAATATGGCGGCTGATATTATGCGGCAGAAATTTCAAGTTGATATCGAACCCCAAAATATAGTTACCGGTGAACAAAACGCGTATAGTATGATAACTGACTCTTTGGACAATACTGAATATAAGTATCGATCTAAAGATATTGGTAAATTGACGGTGAATGATCTCGCGCTATTAGTTGACTTATTTTATTTACCATTTGAACACGGCAGTCAAGGATTATTAATAATGCAAGAATTTAATTGGTTAAAGAATAACGCGAATCTAGTAATGAATACAAAAAGAGGAAAATCGTTACCCCTGATTGAGGTAATTTTTATTTATTATTTTCCTTTTTTTTTTTTTTAAATAAATTACTATGTGATGATATTGATTTATAGGAACAAGAATGGCATGATAGAGCCGATAGTTTCAACCGACTTTATCAGAAAGTGTGTCTAATGACCGATCGAATTCAAATGTGCTCTAATCGAGTACTCGTTCATGAATTCTATCCCTATATTTGGGATATGCGAGGAGTAATTTCTTTATTGAATTCTTTTGTCAAATGGCTGGGTAAGGAAAAAATTTTAGTTGTTTGTTTGCGCAGCGTGCGAAAATGCATAGTTTGCGTTTAGATCAGTCTGAATTCATTTTAAATCGTTACATATCGAATTATATTTTTTAAGTAATTCATTTTTATTAATTATTGATTTTATTCCATAATAATAATTCTGATAAACGTTTCGTTTTCAGTACCGGTATGGCTTTTATTGCTATTTTAGGTTTGAATGTGCGCTCACTGCAAATAAAAGAACGCATTTTTTTATAACTTTTTTTAATTTTCCAGGTTTTTTTTTCTATATTTAGATTTGAAACGATGAGAGACCACCTGCGTTTGCGGAAATGCTTTATTATTAATAATATTAGTCATTCTTTGTCGATAAAATAGTGAGTTGTTCTAAACGAATGTTATGTAATCATATTCTCGAATGCGGTCAACGTAATTTCTTCCCCTTCCAAATTATGACTGATATTGTTAATGATTATGTGCGTATTATGCGAGATGTGAATGCTAGGTAAGGGTCTACTGGCGATTTAGGGTTTGCAATTTAGGATTTTGAGATTGAGGTTATCATATCGTATGAAAAAAATCGGTTTCTTTACGAAATCTTTGACATAGAATATTTGAACTATCACACTGTGTAAATATTTTTTTAAAGGATCGATTTTTTAAATACGATTTTAAATGCATTCGCCGTTGAATATATACAGAGTTTAGAGTGCGATTGTCTGAAAACGAAACGCGGGATCTTTTAAGCTCATTCGATATTAACATTTGGAATGAATATAGGTTTATCTAGAGTGGCGCAGCTCGGTCGCTATGCGGAAATATGAAATACAGTAAACTCATATTTTTTTCCGCATTTGAACAATATTAAGCGCTTTGTGTGAAGCGATAAAATAATATTGTTTGAAATTAAAAAAAAAAAAATTTATAAGGTAATTATTATTCATCAGCAAAAATAAGCTAAGGAAATGTTAAAACCTTTGTGGGTTTATTTAACATTAATATTATTGCGCTCTTATTTTGCGCTCGCATTTTATTAAAAGAACTCTTATTTTCTTTAACGTGATTTTTAAGTGAAAAGTATTTTACTAAACGCTTATCTCACATATAAAGACAAAGTAAGGGTTCTTTTAGGCGTTGCGCTTATATTTGCATGAATTTTTTTTTCTCGAACATTAGAGCAAAATGCTTATTCCTCCAATTTACAGATAAATTGCAGTTATTAATGAATTATTTTTTTTATTTCCTCGATTTCAGCTCTTGGACATGTGCCGCAGACTGTCGCCTCCTACGTTCAAGGATCTTATTCGTGTAGGCATTGAACTCGCCAAAATTCTTGGTGTCTTTATTTTCTACTATTTTATTTTTTCTCTGTCTTTAATTTCTGCTGTTTGTCTCTTTAGCACATTTTGCAAATGCGTACTTTTTGCTAACCATACCTATATGATTAAAAAAAATGGCAAAACGAGATCTTTCTAGTTTTTTTTTTTTTTTTGTGATATAGTTATGATTCGCAAAAAGTTTTAATTTTAGAAATGGGCTGCTTATAGCAATAAATGCAATCAATAACTGTTAAGAAAAGAACAGCTTTAAATATATGCAAAAACAAAGCATACAAATTTAGGTGTACGCTATTTAGTGAATAATTTTTAAAAAATGATTTATAAGCTTGATTATTATACTCCTCATTCAATCTATTGTATAGGCCTACTCTTGGTGTGATTTGGTTTTACACTTGGTACTGATAAAATTATACTAACCGAAATTACGTGCCCGTCAACAATTTTCTTTTCTCTGGTATTGGCATTTTTTACTACATTCATCAGCATATTTACAATTGAATGCTTTTGGTGTATGCATTACATGTACTGTGTAAATGTGCGGTAGGCCCTACATGATTAGAAGCGAGATGGAATTTGATGAGATTTTAAAAATGGTTTTAATAATTACTTGGAAATGATGGAAGATCATATTATTTTATGATATGTTAGCACAAGTTAAAACAATTTTTTCTTGCAGTTATTGGTTGATGCGCGTTGCCTTTTATTATATTTTTACTATCTTATATAATTTAGCAGGCGCGTTTGTGCAATCATAGAAATTTGCAGCCCATGTTAGCGGCGTTTTGTTTCTTTGTTGTAATTCATTTTGCGAAAGAAAACTGAAGAGGAATTTATTTACTATCAGGGTTTTCTAATGGATGGAAAGAAGCTTTCATGAGTGGAGAGCAAGAACCGTGGGTGTTCCGGGGCGGTCTAACTGCCGAATTGCAGGTAAAACAGCAGAATTGCTCGCGGCTTTTGCGGTTTTAATGCATTCGCATTGCGCCATTACCACTGCGTTTCTTGTATTTTAGTATCTGATTGACAATCATCGACAAGAGCTTTTATTGTTTCAGGCGTACGCACGCGACATTCACAGCCTTGATGCTTGAGCATCACGTGCGTCATCGCCTTAGCGCGTTTCTAAAATTTTACTGTAGCATCTAAAAGAATGGAATTTTTTTTCAGAGGTTTTTTAATAATGTTTAAATTTGACGCGCGCCATTTAATAACTTTACTTGGTTTTAATATTTTGTTATTCTTTGCTTTAGCGGTTATTACCAATGGACAATGTCAACGATTTATATGTTTGGCAAACGCCAACAGAACCAGTTTCTATCACCTATACTATACGACCATACGATCTTAAAGATAAAGTAAAGTTGGAAGCGATCTAATTGAATACAGTTTATTAATTTTTGGTTGTTTTCAGAGCGTTTTATATAATTACTGTAGTAAAGCAGATAATCTTGATGTCACGACCAAAGAGGTGTATTCAGATATTGCTGGCGATAGGTTGTTTTAACGCAGTTTGCGCTTGCGGCGAGTACTAAAAATTATTTCTTTCAGTTTAATAGGCGGATTTCTTAATTTAAGTCCCGAGTTTGGGTTCGTCGTTGAAGAAAATGATTTCTTGTGCGGCTTTGCTTTTGCAGCTCTAGATGCCAAACAATTTCAGAATCGGATGGAAACTGTTTATATGCCGGAACTTTGTTTAAAATATCCTGAAAATAAAAGTGATGCCCAAGGAATGATGACTCAATTAGAGGTGAGTAAATTGCCTCTGTATTTTTACGTTACAGCTTGTTAAAATAATTCCCCCCATTAAATTGCAGGTCATGGTTTCCAGTTTTCATCAATATAAAGCTCTTGTTCCAGATGAAGTTCACAAACATTTTCCATCTCTTATCAAAGTCATTATTTTGCCAACTGTAAGTGACTCTAGTATAGTAAAGAAGTTAGTTTCATGTGTACTCGCCGCCTTAAAATCAAACGGTAATCACAGTAGATCATTTCTTAAAATACCATAATTTTATTAAAAATGTTGTTTTGCTTTGTTGATGTAGGATCTTTCGGTGTATGTTGGGAAGTTGAACCTGGTGACCTGCAGACTACCGATTTATGTACTAAATTAGGGTTCTTGGAGATTAATCAAACGGATAAATGTAAAGGAAGTATGCTATATTATGGAAGAGCTTTTTAATTTACTTTTCAAAAATAATTTTGATAAGTATTGTATAATAATTTTATTGTACATACACGCATTTGGGTTGCAGTATGTAATTTTTTTTACAAAGGAGTTACCGGTAAATCTGAAATTTGTCACAATGTGACTTAATTATGAATACAACTTAATCACGAAATATGGCAATTGCGGTTTAATATACATTGGCATTCATTCTTTTAATGCTAATAAACTTTAAATTTGTATATAAATTAAGAGTACGTAACAATAAAAAAATGTAATTGTAACGGCTATGTCATTGATTTAATTTTGCAAAGAATTCCATCTAATTTTTCTGATGGAATAATTAGAACTTGATGAAAAGGTGCCATTCCCTCATCATCAGCGTCCCATTCGTCTTGGAGACCCGAATCAGCTTCCCCACTTATGGAATATTCAAAAAATGTTAAAGCATCCTAAAAGTTTTAAAAAATCATCGTCACCGTTTTATCAATCATTAGAATTCAATGGATACCTCTTTGAATAACTCTTCTTCTGATTTTGTGTATACAGTGGTTTCAACAGTATCATGCTTGGTACCAGTTTTTAATTTGTATACTTTGCAAATCATCATTATGTAATCGAAATTGAAGCATTTATTTCGTTTAGTGGCGTTTGCAGCATCTTTTCTAAATTCAAACCTTGTTAGTATTTGCCACTCTAAAACAAAATGTTAAAAAAAAATTATATTTACATGAGACTTTCTAGCGCTGGCCCCGCTATTTTTGCCGGAATATTTACGAATCTTTCGTTTATAAGAAAACCAACATGACTTTTTTCGGATTTATTTCTTTGCAACAAGTTTTCAATAAACTTTTTGCTATCCAAGGACCCATGATTAGTGCAGAGGTCTAAAATTAGTTTTTTAATCTGCTGAATACATGGCAATTCCTACAACATAGTTTATTATAGAATCGCTCGCCAAATCTAAAAAATTTAAAGCTCTTCTTACCTGTCTCTCTGTAATATTGATAACAGTGGTTAATCCAAATGTGACGTCCTCATCATCGTCATCAGTATCTTCAGGAACTTCACTTTGCTTTAAAAAATAAATTTAAACCATAGGTTAAATACGTAAACGAAATGCAAGCACCAATAAATTTATTTCCACCTACTTTAATTACATTTCCCACGTAGTTTTGTTGAATAATTAAATCAGCTAACGCAGATAAATCCACATGAGCTTTCAAAAACAACTGCAGGGAATTGAGAAAAGTTAAAATTATTAATATGCAAGTAGCAAAAAATAATAAAAAAAAAAAAAAAGATTAGTATTGTACCTGCTGCAATAAACGCTTTATCCCATCAAAGTCGCCCGCGTTTGGTTCGTGAGCTTCAAATTCAACTTCAATAACCTATTAAAACAATAATTATTAAAAAAAACAACTGTGCATTGTGCGCAATAAAAACAGGAATCACTGCTATGGTTACAGCAGTATGAATACTCCTAGATCACAGCCTACAACTACAAATTACGTGTCGGCATTTCAATTTAAAAAAAGTTTATAATTATCTCGCCTCATTCACTTCTTCGTCTTCATCCATCATTTCTTCATTTTCACTCCCACTTTCTTCGGAACTTTCATTTTCTTCATAATCAATTTTTTCACAATTTCCACGCTTCTTTTTGGGCGCTGCCATTTTGTTGGAATCGCAAATATTATACGAAACCCGATAAGGGCCATTGGAACATTTTAACAGTAATTTTAAGTTTAATATTTGTTTTATGCCAATAAAATTATATATTGAATATATAAAATTATATTTATGAGCGAATTTAAACAAGCCATTAATTCTTATTTTTACTAAATAACTTCCGACCTTTTTATTAACTTTTAAAATCTGAGTGATTTGTAGCTTTCGTAGTATTTTAGTTCATCCTACCGGTGGTGGCGGGTATTATTTTATCATCTTAAAAAATGGCGCACGGAAGAGCACGTGTAGCGAGGAAATCAACGAAATCAAATGCTAAAGGAAAAAAATGGATAAAAGGACAAAGCAGTAGCTCTAATCCAAGTGTAAATAAATACAGAGAAGAAGCCAAAAAAGGATATTTTGTGTTAAATGCAGGTAAATTGTGTTTAAGTCAAGCTTATGGTAGGCTAAGCTATGATCAGTTCGCATTCGTAGTAGACGGCTACCTCTCATAGTTATTACCGGTATGTTCTTTTAAAATATTACACGAAACGTGGTTCCAAAGTTTTGTTATTTCATAGAATATTATACTGTATTGTGTATAGCGTTGTTATCTTTTAAAAAAACCGTATCTCAAATAATATACATTAGGCTATCGTAAGGTTATCTAAGGTGCGAGTTAGAATAGATCGTAGCTCGCCGCCTTTTTTGGGTAAAATTAGGATTAAAGTTTAATTATTGTATAATTATTAGGTTCAGTTCCAGACAAGAAATC
>JAQGAZ010002224.1:0-19578 GCA_034692225.1 Polydesmus complanatus
GCCGTTCTGAGCTATCGTAGATATTTTCGTCATTTTGACGTAGTTATTTTTGTTTTCGTTATTATCACATGTAACCAATTTTTTGACACTCTAGAAAATATAATTATGTCACATAATAATTATTATATTATAGGTGATCCACCTCGATCTTGCGGGCGCTTGAACTTTGATTATACTGCATTTGATGAGTAAATTAAGATTTTAAAATTAATTTTTTCGTGGTATTTTTCCATAGGTTACTTTTAGAATTAATAATTATAGTTTTAATTACGTACTCTAGCTCGATTGCGTTGATTAGAACTGCGAGATTAGTTAAGGGTTGTTTGCACGTTAAAAATACCATTGATGCGTTTAAATTAAGTGATAAAAAGAAACTTTTGGACGAAGAAGGATCTAAGGTTGCATTTTTTATTGATTCCTTTTTTTATTTATTTTTATTATTAAACATGTTATTTAGATTTGGGAAAAAATAAAATCAGGAGAGGCTCTAGAAAATCCATCTGAACTTAATCGATTTTTATTGCTAACTTATGTGGTAAAATGTTTTTTCGACTTTTTTGAATAATTAATTTATTGACATTTATTTATAGGATTTAAAAAAATATTCATTCTATTATTGGTTTGGTTTTCCTGCATTTTCTTATCAAGCCAACATCAACTGCGAAGGTGAAATGCACCTTTTAAAAGATTATTTTTCCGATAATCAAGTAAATTTTAATTCTTTTAAAAATAATTAATGAATTGTTATTAATAATTGGAATATCAAACGTTTCAGCAACCGGAATTTTTTCGCGCACAGGAAGAATTTTTCAAAACAAATTCTTCTTTAATTTATTTCCTTATTCACATTGAAGACCAAACTATTAAATTGCATAAATTGACTGAATATCAAGAAATAATATCAAAAGCTGGAAAGGTTGAATATAATTATGAATTTAATTGCAAAGTTGAAATTATTTTATAAGTTAATAATACTCATTTTTAGATTTTATTTGGCTTTTGCGATCCTAGTACTCTTGAAAAATATCCTGGATGGCCTTTGAGGAATTATTTAACGTTGTTATCATATTGGTAAGGTATGTTTTGATAATTTAGCAATTACTATACCTTTAGTATTACATAAATTTAAGAGAAAATATTTGATTTTTTAATTAGCTTGAAAATTAAAGATTCGATCGAAGTTTTATGTTTTCGACAGCGTTATAAAGATGGTCAATGCGAAATCGGTCACAGTATTATTATAAATGTGGATATGTCCAGCATTCAAAAATCTGATGGCATTTATTTCATATTGAAGGATGTTACGAACTAAGACTTAATAGTTATATTAAATTAAATAGATATGCCAGGCGTTGTCGGCTGGGAACGGAATGAGAGGAACAACATGGGACCCCGAATGATTAACTTTAGTTCTAACATGGACCCTAGCAAGTAAATTTAGTTGTATTGGTATTACTATACATGCACTGTATTTTTTAGTTTAATAAATAATATAATTTTTACAGACTTTTGGAAGCAAGTGTGGATTTAAATTTAAAATTGATGAAGTGGCGATTGGTTCCAGATTTAAATCTAGATAATATTCAAACTTGTCGTTGCCTTCTTTTAGGTTCAGGAACATTAGGATGTAACGTTGCTCGCGGCTTAGTGGTAAAACTTTTAGCAGTGAAGATTTTAATGGACTTAAATTTTGAAACCAACCTTTTAAGGGCTGGGGAATCAGGAATATAACATTCGTTGACAATAGCCAGGTTTCTTTTTCCAACCCAGTTCGTCAATCGTTATTTAATTTTGAAGATTGCATCGACGGTGGAAAACCAAAAGCCGAAGCGGCCGCAGCTGCATTAAAAAGGATTTTCCCTCAAATTGTAAACATTTTAAGTATGTTTTATTATAGAATAAGGTATTAATTTTTTATTAAAAATTTAGAATTCTAGGGGGGTTCAATTAGCTATTCCAATGCCAGGTCATATTGTATCAGAAAGCTGTAAGTATCTTTTAATACTATCGATTTAATTAATATTGTTAATTTAGAATGTTTTTTTTTTAACATAATTATATTCAGGTACTGAAGGCGTTCAAAAAGATGTAAAAACACTCGAAGAATTAATTGATAATCATGATGCCATATTTTTGTTGATGGACACTAGAGAGTCCCGTTGGCTTCCAACTGTTCTGGCTTGTGCCAAAAATAAGGTACAGATATACAGAATTAATTGCCAAATATATAAGAAAATTTCAAATTTAATTTTCTATTTAGTTAGTCATAAACGCTGCACTTGGATTTGACAGTTTCTTAGTTATGCGACATGGTTTACAGTCCAAGTCGGATGAGGCAGTAAATTTAGAAGAGCAATGTGATGCTAAGGAAAGTACATTGCATGGTAGTAAATTAGGATGCTACTTCTGCAACGACGTGGTTGCACCTGGAGATGTAATATAAAAATTGCAATAGTTTTTATTTCTTGTAGTTATAAAATAAACTTTTAGTCAACAATGAACCGCACCATGGATCAACAATGTACTGTAGTGAGACCCGGGATCTCTATGATTGCTGCTGGCATGGCGGTTGAGCTCCTTATTAGTGTTTTGCAGCACCCAGATGGGTAAATAATTTTTTTTTGAGAATTGAATAATAATTATCACAATATGCATATACTTTAGTGGTAATGTGGCCGCCGTACCAAGTTACGAAGACGGCGAAGTTTCCAGCGATTCTTCTACTGTATTAGGTGTGGTTCCACATCACATCAGGGGGTTCTTATCGAGGTTTACCAATATTTTACCAGTTTGCAGACGTTATATGAAATGCACAGCTTGTTCGCCACCGGTATGTTGATATTAATTATTGTACTGTAACTCAAAATTTATTTATTTATTAAATGGTTTTGATAGGTTATAGAAGCATATAGGACAAATGGATTTGATTTCTTGTTAAACGCTTTTAACCAACCATCGTTTTTAGAAGATTTGACCGGTCTAACAAAGCTATATGAAGATACCAATGAAGCTGAAGTAAGCAAAGTTTCTACTGTATTAACATACCTCTTGCATAATATCATTAATGTATGCTCAAGACACTATATTTATTCATTAAATAGGTGTGGGAATTGAGCGACTAATGCGTATAATATCCAATAATAATATGCTGAAGATTTTTTTCTTTTTAAAATTTACACAAGTTAATAAATTATTTTCAAAAGTCAGAAAAAAATTTTAAAAATCCTTTTTTTTATTATCTGTAACATTAGCTGAAAAGTATTTCACATTAAGGCAGGGCAAATGAGACACAGCCAAAACTAACGTTTGGAGAGAAGATGCCCGAGGGAATTGTTTTTGTTGAAAAATGCAAATTGAACACAGTGTTAACTCATTGTACTAAGTTATTTTTTTTTTCAATTATTTTATATGCATCGGTCACAAACATGCGAATAGATTTAAGAAATGTTTGCACTAACATACTAGCATTACATTGTCGTCCGGTTATAATTATACTGTCGAACACATTCCAAAGTATCTTGGTCTGGCAATTGAACTATGGACAGGTAGCCTCGTACAATGTATCCCAATCTAACAGTTTGTCATTAAATAAGTACCATAATATCACGCTGTGTTCAATATGCCTTTCAACATAGGCTGGGATTTTAATTTCGAGGGTGCATTCAAATCTGAGCATTTTCCTCTCGAACGAACTGAATCAGCTGGTTGAGTATGCTAAATTCTATTAGCGTATAGAGTAGATTGTTTTTAGTTTTAGCGTAATAAGAGTGTGCTAATTATTTTTCGAGTCCGTTCGGCGGTAATAATGTCAAATTTTGAACGCATCCTTCCATTTTTCTAATCTCCCGTTTCAAATTCGAACAAAGTTTGTTCCAATTTGATTTTAAGTTGAGATCGACGCTGAGGACTGAGTCTTCGCATCCGTGGGGCCAAACTTAACAAATATAAAGTGGTATCGTCCAAATCTTCTTGACGTTTCAGGACATTTTGTTCGATTTTCTGTAAAGTCGTATTCATCGTGTACATGATTTTTTCCATTTCGTTGTTGCCATCTATAATTTTATCATTGAGAAAGTTTGGCTGCTTATATCGAATTTTTATTGGCGATTGTGGCGACATGGATACAGAAGCAGGTGAGGCACAAATTATCCTATCATTACTGGAATGGGAAAATTATTTGAAATTTTTTAAACACGAATTTAGAGAGATCAATGCTTACCTCAAATTATCTTGTTCAAGACGTAGCTCACTTTCTATAAATGGTTTTGATTCTTCGCTGCTTGTCATATTAAAATATTATTATACTGTAGACATTTCTAGGAATATGTACCAAAGTTTTGTTTACCTCTCTATTTCAGGAAAGCTTTCTTTATCTATTGCAATTTCAACCGGCAGTTCACAATCTCCGTTTGTCCTAACAAAACTTAGAATTAAGTAACTGCTCAAATTATTGTAAAAAATTATACTTTTTTGATTCGGTTAATGTGTTACTTAAAAATGAATCTAAAATGTTGAAAAGAAACCACTTTGGTGGCGTCGCTTCGTTTCCGTTCATGATTTCCCTGGCCATTCGCCTCTTTACTTTGACGTAACGATCTCTTATTCCTTTCCATTTCGATTTGGCAGTATTTCCTGAACAAAATTAAAACTTTTCAAAGTCAAACAGCAGACTTTAAGCAATTAGAAAAAGTTTACTTTTTTACCTGAATAACCACATTGGAAACCGATCGAAGACCAAGTCTTTTCTTTTAATTTAAAGTTTTTATAACCAATGTCATTCGTATTATATAAACAGGGGTAGCCTTTAACTCCTTCTACAAACTTCTGTAGGTACATTTTTGTTATTTTTGTGTATTTCTGAGGAACGTATTTACTCTTCCTGGACGCTGCCATTTTCTAAGCGAAACCTGACAGATTACGCATGCGCGGCATTTTTAAAAATTAAACAAATTCATAAAAAATTCTATAAATAGGTAATTTTTACATATTTATTTTATACACATTTATTATGTCTATTAAATTAATTTACAATCTTTATTCATTTATTAAAAAATTTATTAAACGTTATTTAGTTAAATCGTGGATAAAAATTTGATTCGAGTCATCTGCGTGACGTCAAAAGCTTGCGGAATGGAAAACTACCAATTCTCCTCTTCGCTCGACATTTCTGTGCATTATGTTGTAGCCCTTTCTTGTGTGTGATAGACGCGTGAATTGTTTTCATTCGCGAACTATATTTTTATACATTAGCATTGCTAATCTTATTCAGTACGTTATTTGATGAAATCTTAACCAGTGTTTAAATTAATGTGTCAGATACAAGGATGGCGAACATTTGGTGGAAGGTGAAGCGACTATACGTGGAGTATAAACAAATGACTTGACGAAGACCTTGGAAGAAGAAAAGATGGCGACGGCGGGTTCCTCCATCAAATTCACCAGGTTACAGCCACTAAACGCCGCATTTCTAGCATTAATTCTACTGTCGCTGATAAGAAGTAGCCGGACCGTAGATATTAATTCTGAAGATTGTCCGTTTAATTGTACCTGCGTGGGAAATTCGGTGGATTGCAGCAATAGGGGCTTTACCCGACTTCCTCAAAATTTACCTCTGCGGACTCGACGACTGTAAGTATTATTTTCTCAATTAATTATCATTCGTTCTATAAAATAATGCGTACTTTTTAATATTTTATTGCTTATTATAATTATTGCGAGCGTCGAAAAGAATTTAGGATAACGAAGTTATAAAACCGTTAATTATTTTTTTTTTTTGACACATGAAAACCAATAATTGAAAAGCCGTGTTTACATTAATTTTCCTCCCAAAATTATTGCTGTATTTGTATTTAACCCAAACATAGATTTGCTCATTTCAACGATTAGATTAGTTATCGAGAACACTTTATCATCCTCAGTCTTATTGATTTAATTTTATTTGAGTTGTATGACTTATGACTGTTTGCCCAGCAACAACATCACGTACAAAACCTTTTTCACACTTTCCTTATTATTATTTTTTACTTTTCGTAGACGGGATTTTTTTTTTTATTTTTTTTGGTTCACTTTTCATTCTTGGCGAAACGTCATTCAGAAAACACTTCATTTTTTTTTTATTTAGCGATATTTAATTTGAATGGTAAGCGTTTGTGATAGTGATGGGAAATGAGATTAATGAAATGTGACATCGCGTGTGGCATAAATTGCGTTGGAAATGAAACACAAAAGGCTTTGGCGTTTTTTAAGTCTCAAGGTCAACGCCAGCATAAATTTTAATGTTTAAAACTTGTAAATTATCTGGGGGAGAAGAAGAAAAAAAAAAAAAGAGAAGAAAAATGATTTTTAAATAGGCGAAGAATATTGTGTAATTTGATTAGGCGCTTTAGATGAAACGCCGGCTCATCAATCGGTTCTCCTCTCGGTTCTTCAGTCTCAATTAACGTGGTCTCGGGTAAGGTTTGTTGGGTGTTGACACCGATTTCATTGATATTCGAATTGTTATTTTTTTTTGTTTCTCTTTATCTTGACTCTAGTTTTTTTACAAAAAAAAAATATTGAAAGAGAAAGGAGTTGAACCGTCTTCGTTCAATTATCGCCTGCTCAATGAAGTTTAATTGGATGGAATTATTCATCTGAGATTTACGACTCGAAATTTGTAAGACATTAATTGAGGGATAGAGATAAGGGGTTTGGAGAAATTTTTAATTAAACGATTGTCTGGCTCTCCTTCTCGGTTTTTTTTTTATATATACATTAACGATTGCTTGTTATCGTTAAAAATAAGTCATTTTTAATTAGATTTAAAAAAAGATGGAAAAAACAGTTTTCCTTTCTTCAATTTAATAATAATTAGTTAGATTTCGATTTAAAAAATATATTTTTTTTTTGATTAAGCATTTACCGGTATTAAAGAAAAAAAATCTCAATTTAATTTAACTTTAATTATTTTTTTTAAAAAAAAATTTGGTGTACATTTTTTTAAATTTTTATTACGGTATTATAATACATGTAATTTTTAAAAAAAAAAATTGATCCTGACTATATCAGTTTGTTAGTCATAATTATTATTTACACTTTTGTCTTCATCTCGATTTATTTTGGAATTAAGCTAACTTTTAAAATTCAGCTTTTTTTTAAAAAAAAAAATTTTTTGATAAAAGTTTGAGATTTTTTTTATGAGAATTAAAGTTTCTTTTATTCGTTTATTTGAGAGAATTTGATGGGATCAGAATTTCTTTTTAAACATTTTGTAACTTCACGAAATCGATTGTGTTCGTTTGAATTGAAAAGTGATTTTCACGAATTAAGTTACGGAAGATTTGAATCAAGCGGCGGGGTTGATTTTTTTTTTCTCTTTCTATTTATTTCTTCAATTATCTCGTTTAAATAATTTGTACCATTTGGAGTCACGATTGCGGCGAATATGGGAAAGTCGGATGGAGCATTTATTATTGTTGTCCAACTTCTTAGGTTTCTAAATGATTTCAAAAGTTATTTTCTGCTTTTACTCCGAATTTAAAAAGCGAAACTAATAAAAAAAAAAAAGGGGAGGAAAAAAAAAGAATAAGAAAAGATTTGGTGAATTTTTTTTGTACTTTGGGACCTTGGAATCCACAGATGGCTGATGCTGCTGTTCCTCGAAATCAAAGGGACGTGACAAAAGAGGAAGCTGCTGGGATTTCGATTCCATGCACCTGAGGAAAACAATCGTGAATGGGTCGGGAAGGTAAGGTGCAAATGGCACAAAACGCACACGTGTTTTCTCAACGGCCGAGGTGTTTGTTCGTGACTTTCAACCCGCCACCCACTCGCTTCACCTGCACGCTCTCTCCAACACCTCGGGAAGATAAGGTTTTGGAGGTGAGGAATAAATAATGGAATAGTGGCGAGCGATTACCTTGCTCGTGACAAAGATAGGTTTTTACAGGTGCAGAGGGAGTGCGAGAAAGGAGAGGGGATAAAAGAGGGATTAAAATTCTCCAGCGGAGACGACAATGCAAATGCCCTGGACCAATCCGACTAAACAACAATCTCGCATTAACTGCAAATCCTTCTTAACGACTTGCAACACTTTTTTTTTCTCCAAACTGATTTATTCTAACCTTTTCTATTCAGTTTTTATATATCTTAAGAAATGAAGAAAATTTTGAATTTTTTGCGTTTGTTGCAGGGTGATCCAAAATCTTGGTTCATTTTTACTAACGAGAAAAGATTAAGAGAAATAAGCTGTATTTGAAAAATGGTTTCATTTTTAAAATAGTTGCTACTAAACTGTTTTGTTTGTGCTTTTAATAATTATTGCAGTAATCGAATTAATTTTCCAGTTTGGTTGTTCCGTTTATTTAAAAAAAACAAACAAACCATAAGCTGAACAGCCAAACGGTACGGGTTATTCAAAAGCTGAAATCGGAGACTTGAGTTTTCGAAATCGTAATTGATTTTATTTCATTGTTTTTATTTTATCCGTTCTTATAAATTGGAGAATGGGGCTAATTCATTTTCATTTAAAATGATTAGCATTTAAACCTGTTTAAATTTGAGGTCTTCATTTACTGTCGTTTTTTTTTTTTTTGTTTATTAAAAAAAGGGATCGAAAAATAGGTGGCGAGTTATTTGTTTTCCTTGTGATGTTTGAGTACAGTAAAAGGATGCCTGATCGAGATTGTGTAAAATCGTTGTCGGCTACTAAGATCAGCTGTCGCCAAAAGGGAAACGTGTGTGGCTTAATTCGATTTAAAAGATAATTAATATCTTTGATTTCAAACCTAAGAAATCCGTTTGTATTTGTCTGATACTCGAGGGAATTTAGCTCGGCTTTAAAAGATTAGAATGAACTTTTTATAATCTTAGCATCATTTATTTTATCGATGTTGAAGACGGACGTGAGAGGAAGATTGTAAATTACACTTTACATTAATTGCTTGATTAAATTGGTATTAGACATAGCGGTTCCAATAAGATTACTGTTCGTCCTATAATAAAATTAATGATAGATTAGTTTTGCTTTATATCTAAAGTTTGAACATCGATTTGTTGAACTACCGAAGAGACATTTTGAAGTTTATGAGTTTTATTTTTGAGTAAAAACGGTTTTAATTTTTTTTTAAATTTAAAATTAAGTGACTTTTTGGTGCACCTTTCTAGCAACTTATTTTGAACGAGATTCACCTTCTTTCTCTCCTGTCACACAATTCGGATGCATTCTTTCATTTATGATTTATTCTGCCACATTTAAGCCGACGTCTCTCACAATTTCTAAGCATATTTGAGGGTCTTTGCGTCTGCCTCCGCCGCTTTTATAGCATTCAAAGTTTTGACGTCTGACTCAATTTTTTTTTTTTTTTTGGCGATTACGAGAGCAAAATTCATTTGATATGCAAAGAGCTTTAAGAAGTATTAATACCGCGGCGGTAGACACTCTCCGGGGGGGTTCGAAAATTTCTTCTTGAATCGAACAAACCTTTTCTTTCGTAACGCAATAATTATTAGAAACTGTTTAGCTCGCGCATTTATGACATGCAACATTATTCTGGGGACCAGAATATTGTTGCCAAGACCAAGATGATTAAAGTCCCAACAATGGTAGGCTACTGGCGCTTTTTATACATTATCGGTTTATGGCGATTGTGTTAGTTTGACCCTAAAATGTAATTTCTCCACACTCTTAAAATGTCTTATTTAGTTATTTGCGGCTATTTGTTTTGAGTACGCTGCGTTTAAGATGAAATTATGATTTATCAGGCAAAAAAATGTAATTTTATTAATTATGCTTTTTTTTTTTGTCTTGTAGAGATTTAAGCCGAAACAAACTGCAACACATCGAAATTGATTCCTTCCGGAATCTAATTCATCTACAAGAATTGTAAGTTTTATTTTAATTTGATTTTTCTGGTTAGCTTTATAAAATGCGATACAGTACAATTTTTAAAATTTTGGTTTTTATTTTATGTGCAGAAAAGTTGATCATAACGATTTAACAGATTTAGAGTGGATCTATCCTTTAAAGAATTTATCTACGGTTATCATGTAAGTAGCCTTCTGAGTGGAAGAAATTTATTTGAATTCTTGAGAGAAAGATAATCGCGCAAATCCCTCTCGTTTGAATCTGATAAGCTGATTTATTATTTAAAATTTTTTTTTTTTTTTTTTAAAAATGAAATCTTTTTTTTTAAAAGAGGCTTTACATATTTAACAGGCTTATATTCAAACGATTTTTCTAATGCAGGTTTTTTTAAAACATATTTTTTGTTTTATTTTAGTCATCACAATTTTATTCGTAATCTAAGTCAGCGATTTTTTCAAAGTCTCCCTGGGCTTCGCGTCCTTGATCTCAGTCATAATCGCCTCGTACAAATCCTCAACACGACTTTTTCCAATGAAACGCAACTGATTAATCTGTAAGTAATCTTTACATCTATCTTCTCTCTTCCTCGCCTTTTGGCTTCTCTACTTTTTTTTTTACCTAAAATTAAATCTGATTAATGAAATGAAACTGGTTTGTGTTGCACACACTTTTTTATTAAATTTTTTTTTTTTATTTTTTTCCAGATCTTTGAACAACAATCGTATTGCGCATCTGGAGAACGGCTGCTTCGATAATTTGACCAAATTGGAGATTTTGAAGTTGAATAAAAACCGGTTGCAGAAATTACCCAAAGATCTTTTTAAACACCTCAAAAATCTGAAAATTTTGTAAGTGTTTGAAGATATTACAAATACATACAAATTTTTATAAATATTGTTAGGCTTTCTACGAGTTATTGATTTTCATTTATTTATTTATTTTTTTTTTTTAAGATTGCTTAATCAAAATCGTATTTTTGAGATTGAGAGTTTGACGTTTAAAGGTCTGGATTCATTGGAAAATCTCAAGCTGCACGAGAACAGCATAGGACGTTTACAAGATGGGGCTTTTTGGGAACTAAAAAATATGAAGAAATTGTATATCAACATTTCTTATATTCTTAATGTAAGATAAAATTAAATTAAAAATGTATTTATATTTTTATTTAGACGTTTGGATAACAACAATATTTCTTCAGTGGCCAGTGGATGGTTGTACGGACTTACCTCTTTAGAACAGCTGTAAGCAATAATAATGTTTCTGTAAAAGTGTTTTAAAAACTAAATAATTAACGAATTTTATTTTAAGGTCCCTAAAACACAATTCAATAGTTGAAATTTTAGGCAACAGTTGGGAGTTTTGTGAAAAACTTTCTTATTTGTAAGCAAATTTTTTTCGTGCATATCTAAAGCTCAATTGTAACTTTTTATTTTTGAATTTGCAGAGACCTTTCGCATAATTACTTGCAAACTTTACACAAGGAAGCATTTGCTCGGTTGCCACGTTTAAACTTTTTAATTTTAGAACATAATAATATTTCGTCAATAGAATCGGGTGCTTTCAAAGGGTTGAACCAGCTTCAAAAACTGTAAGATTAAACTTAGTGATTTTATTAGAAATTTGTTTTAAAATTATTGAAATTAAATTGATTTTCAGTAACTTAAATCACAACCACATTTCATGGACCATCGAAGACATGATGGGAGGCTTTTTAGGATTGGATAATTTGCATACCTTGGAATTAGCGTCAAATCTTATCACATCAATTGCGAAATACGCTTTTAAAGGATTGGAACATTTGATATATTTGGACTTGTCTAATAACGCGATTATGACGATAAAGAATAACGCTTTTGCTGGAATGAAGTCTCTTACAGAATTGTCAGTTGGAATAAAATTAATAAATGTTGTAAAGATTTAAAATGTTTTTAATTACAATTTTAGGCTAATGGACAGCAACAGTCTGCTATGCGATTGTAATATGCAGTGGTTTTCTACTTGGGTTTCTTCAACGAGCTTTAAAGCTAAGGTTTTAGCAACTTGTGCACACCCAAGTAGATTGAAAGGCCAGCCAATTGTTGATGGAAATGCTCAAGATTTTACTTGCGGTAATCTAATTTTCTCCCGACTTTACTAATATTTGTACGATTTCTAATTTGCAAACATTGAAATAGATGATTTTCCAAAACCCTATTTTATCGAGGAACCTCAAACGCAGGTTGTGCTCAAAGGTGAAAATGTTTCGTTAGTTTGCAAATCGGGAAGCAGCAGTGAATCTGAACTGAAGACTCAATGGAAAAAAGACGATAATGTAAGTATTTACAAGACTTAAAAAAAAAAACCAGACTACATGTACTATAATTATTATTTTAATTTTAAAATGTGTATTATTTTTTGTCCTACGCAGTGTTAGGTAACGCAAGTTTGTAAAGTTAATCCTTTTTTATTAAATTTTAGAAATTGCAAAATGCTGTGGTGGACAATTTTGAACAAGTGGAGGGACAAATTACCGTGTATTATACGATTTTAAAGCTTTTTAACGTTACTCACAGCGATGAAGGGAAATATCAATGCGTTATTGCAAATAAGTTTGGAGCTACTTATTCGCAAAAAGCCAAAATAACTGTTCATGGTAAAAAAGAAAATAATTTTAATTTTCGATGTTTTACAGAATTAATGATTTTTGTTATTTTAGTATTTCCAACGTTTACTAAAACTCCAGTTGATGTAACGGTTAGAGCGGGCAATCCAGCTCGGCTAGAGTGCGCAGCGCAGGGATTTCCACCGCCTCAAATCGCTTGGAAGAAAGATGGTGGAGATGACTTCCCTGCAGCTCGAGAGAGACGAATGCATGTGATGCCATCAGATGAAGTTTTTTTTATTGTCAATGTAAAAGCCGCCGACATGGGAACGTACAGTTGCAGTGCTCAAAACACAGCGGGACAAATTATGGCTAACTTTACTCTCACAGTGTCAGGTTGGCTTAATTGATTTATGTATTTACTAAATAATGCTATTACTTTAAATTTAAAATTTGTATATTTTGAATGAATGTTTTGTGAGAAATTAAATATTAAATTTTTATAAAACAGAGATTCCATCGTTTGTGAAGCTGATGGAGGATAAAGAAGTTCGAGTGGGAAAAACTGCTGTTTTGGAATGCATGGCTACGGGTAGTCCTAAACCCAAGTTAACGTGGAGCAAGGAAGGAGTTGTTTTAGGTGCCAATGAGCGTCACTTTTTCACGGCTGATGACCAGTTGCTCATCATTGTTCAGACTCAAGTTTCGGATTCGGGTGCTTATTCCTGCAGCATGAGCAACCCATTAGGAACGGAAACTGGAACAGCTAATCTGAGAGTAGTTCCAACAGAACTGGTGGACGAGAGCATGACAGGGATTATCATCATTGCGGTGGTTTGCTGCGTTGTAGGAACTTCGCTCATTTGGGTGGTCATCATCTATAAAACTAGGAAGAGACGCGATGATTTCTTGCCCACTTCTGCTGCTGATATGTCTTTGGCTCCAGATTTAGCTGGATACTCCGCTTGTGTCGTGCCATGCGCAGACGAAATAAAAAGCTGCACGACGCATATTTTCACAGATGATAACTCAGGTAAAATTCTCCACATGTAAATTTCGTTTATTCGAAAGTGTTTTAAAAAAAGTTGAATGAATTTCTAAAACTTTTGTAATACAATACTCAAACGCATTTGATTTAAATGGTATAATCTAATTTTTGGGGTTTTTTTGCAGAACATTCAAGCAAAGACAGCGGGAACGGTGATAGCGTTAAACGCAGCTGTGAAAATTTAATTTCGTCAGATGTGGAAAGCGGAAGGCGGTCAGCAGCCAGTGGAAGTAGGCGTTTGGCTATGATTCAAGCTGAGGACACTAGTAGTTTGTGTAAATTGAAAGGAAGTAGCGAATCGTCGATGGATTCATTTCAGAGTTCAACCGGTGCCACAATCAGCAGTTGTAGCAGTGGTGTTGGGGGAAGTGGAAGGGTACGCGGCTCATCCGATCCCACATTTCATACATTCCTCCTAAGACCTTCGAACCACGATAGGACTGACGAGAATAATTGTTCGTCAACTCAACCCTTGTTAAGCGAAAATGAAATGTCCGCGGTGGCTCGTCAAAGCCAAAGTCACTACGACGTCGTGCAGTGCGACTCTGATAATGAACGTAAAGATTCGTACTCCAAACAGAACTCTTCCTGGAATCCTTCTATTCACAGCTACGCCACATTTCCGCGAAATTTATCCAATACGTTGCATCCTGCTACTCGAACGTCGTCTCAAGGTAAGCAAAAATTTATATTTATTTACCGTACTTAACTTTTTGCGTTTAAAAATGGTTTAGTATAAGCGTTATAATTATCATTCTGTAGACCTAAATTTAATTATTGAGAAGGAATTTAAATTTTTGCACGCGGATTAACATACAACAAGTCGCATTTAAAATCCTTTAAATATACATTTAATTTATTCAACAATTCTGATTCTTTCTAGAAGTGCAGAATGACAGTGGAAGCTTTTCTATTGTCAGCGATGATGTATTGGGGTCTGGAAACCAAGCTCCCCATAGCTTCCTAGAACCTTCGATCAACTATGGCAAAATTTCTCTACCAAACTTAACAACACAAGTAGATCGCGTTCTCAGTCCTCCCAAAACAGAGATCAATTTGAAGAGAACGAGGCAATTTAGTCCACTTCCAACCGCCGTTTGATATTTAAAGAAGTTTAGTGTTTAGGAGTGGGGGAAAACGGAAGTGTCCGTCGCTTTATACGTTGCTTTATGAAATTTTATTATTTCGTCTAGAAAGTTTTACTTTCTCAAGTTGAGAAATATAAAGAATTTACCGTACTATTAATAAAATGCACGTAAGTAGCCGATAAAGACAATTTTAATTTATGCGTACCTTTATCATTTGTAAAATATTGTATATAAGTTGCATTTGCGTGTACATAGTGGCCTTCACTGTTTATATTTCATTTGTTAAAATCCGTTACTATGAATTTACACTTGTAAAACGTGAATTTACCCTTAGATTTTTAGTTCCCATTTATTCGCCTCATGTTGACGGCTGGAACAGCAAAGATGCGCGATTGTGAGACCCTCTTTTATGTTGACCAGTTTTGTTAGCTAACTGCAATATTGTCACGCTGCTAACCTTGTTGACGGAAAATGATTTTGATTGAAAATAATTTTACTCTATTGTTTCAATGGAATGACTAATGTATAAATTATGCAAAATGAAATGAATATAGTGCCATATTTATAGTGTTCAGTCACAAGAATGATAAGTTTGTAATTTCATTAATTAAATTAAATATATGCTTATTTATTTACAGTAGTTTTCTTTGAATTTCTTTGGTTTTAAAAACATACAAGTCTTACGGTTGAAATTTAATTGTTCCCGAGATATAAATTACGTAATTTTGAAATACCCTAAGCTGATCAGCGAAGGTTGAAAATAAACTAAGTGGGTTGAAATTCCAAAATCGACTTGGAATGGGTCTAAAGTGGTGCTAAAATAATGGAATTTAGATCAGTTAAGACCTCTTATTCACGGTTTTTTTTTTTATTAAAAAAATTAAAAGGTGGGTAAAAAAGTTGGAATAGCTCTAAAAGTTGCTGTGGAAATGACAATATTATTGAATGAATGGATTGTATCCGTTAATAAATTGTTAAGAGTTGTAAATCAGTTACTTGAGGAAGAATTTTTCTATTTAAGTTTTACTCTACGGTACCGGATAATAATACAGTAATACCTAATACTAATCCTATTTGACAAAATTATTTTTGGATGGTCCAGGATCGTCATATACTGCAGGACTCGCATCTTTTCTTTAACATTTCACTAACAAAAACCTGGCGAATAAAACAATTTTAGATTTCATTAATTGAATACACTGTACCTTAATTTATATAGCTTTGAAAACTTTTGAAATAAACCCCTACATCTATTTATAATAGCAACGACGTTACCTGCAACCAAATCTTCGTGGATCGAAGATGTACTTTAGAATTGGAACTCCGCAACGTCGGCCAAATAATAATCCTACTTTTTCACTAAAAAACTGCAACTGTGTAATCAGCCTACATGCTTGGTGTTGTTGCTAAACCACAATCAGCTGATCGCTGCAATCTCCATTGAATTCGCGCGAAGTAGGCTACAATCCCTATGCTGTTAATATAATACATTTTATAAATAATTTGACGTTAAATAAATCTTGAAAATTTATGTAGCTTTTCAGAAATTAATATTTAAAACCTGCACAATTATTCTTGATTTAAATACAAAAACCAAAGTTAGCCAGGGCCATATCCAGGGCCCAGGTTAGAAACTTTACACTCGGAGGTATGGAAAAGAGACGTAGGCAAAATTATGTTCAAGGCGCGGTAAATGTATGGGCAGAAAAGCTATACAAAATTTCATTTACATAAGGCTTCCGTCATCTCTGATGCTACGGGGATGAGAAATTCCATCCAGGGTTTCCGCGTCTTCCTTCATCGGTTCGAGGTGACATTTTTCAATTTGCGACGTAGATTTTTGTTGTCGGAATTTGTTTGATATTTGAACTGCTACTGCAATGTTGCCAATACTAAAAAACCAAGAGGGCTTTCGCCAATTACGTGTGGTCAACAAGGGAAAAGTGAAAGGACAAAAAAGAATTATAACTATGATTGTGTAATGTTAAACTCCGGCAACGACGAATTTTTCTCGTATGATGCTAATGGCGGCCGCGTCTTCATCATCGACGTCGATCTCACCGCGTAGGCCAGTGCTTTCACCTGCAATGATGAACCGGATATTATGAAGAAAATCCAACTCTTGGATTCCTATTAAGTAAGAAACTTATTTTAAGCACCGTAATAAAGTATTTGTAATAAAATAAGAATACTGTACAGAATTTTTTCAATGCTAAATTGATGGTTTCTTTTTAATCATTTTAAATTTAAGTGATTTATGTTTAGCGTCTTGGTGAAAGAAGTTCATTGAAAATCGATGATCAGGAAATCTGCTTTTGCCATAACCAGGCGGATCCCGAGCCACAATTATTGTAAGTTTATCCTTATTTATATGTATCTACTGTATTTGCTCAGAGAAAGTTGTGGGCTACATTTTATTTAAGAAATTTATTACTGCTCGCATCAATATAATTGCATGAGTTGAACGTAGTCGCAATTGCCCGTCTGTTTCCTTTCGGTCTCTAAATTGAGTATACTGTTGCTGGAAATTTGTAGGCGTAATCCAGCATAAAATACATCGAGATGATGAGGAAGAAAATGTCGAGAAAACGACAAAACCAGTAAGCTATTCGCTTCCGTTTTCCCCCAATTTGAGTCGAAATTTTCTAACCATATTCCGTAAAATGGCCAGATCGGAGAAATTCCCGCAAGTTAAATTTTTTCGAATCGTTTTCAGTCAGCAGAAAACTGTCTACTTGAAATTGCTCTGTGGAGTATCGTAGTAAGTTATGACGAAGAAAGAAAATGTGTTGGAATAAACGGTTAATTAAGTTCCTATAAGGGCTCCGCTGCCAAAAAAAAATTATAATCGCTTTTCTTCTTGCTTTCTACTTCGGATTTGCGTTTATAATAATGGCTAATACAGAAGTAGTTGTAGTAAACGGAATAGATTAAAATGGGAATGCTTAATATTTTCAGCAGACTTCGAATTTTGAAAGCTATTCGCTTCGATTTGCTCCAATTGGCGTCGTATTCTTTCAAACAAATCAAGTAAAATTTTAATATATTATTTAAAGGATTTAAACAACTCTATAATTATTGTTCTCATCGTCTAGTATCGTTATCGAATGAAAACTTTTGCGGATTTTTTTTTTTTTTTGTACTGGTATTGAATATTAAGTAACTTTTCTTCTATCGATTATTGTAGACAATGTGTTGGGCGTTTAATTAAGACTTCATTTTGTTTCTGTCATATAACCAGGAAATAATAATGCAATACAACCATTTATTGAGAAAGGTTTTATGATGAATAGAATTATAAAAGTATCGAAGGCAACGTGAGTTTGGGAGGAGGGTGCATGGGGGAGGAAATATTTTAACGATCTTGACAATAATAATTTATTTACTATTTACGCGTACAAAACAGTATGTGAATTACAAATTGACTTGCTGCAGGCCTATTATTATTTTATTTTATTATTTTTTTTTTTTGCGTAAAAAATAGAGGTATTTATTTATCGTATTTTGATGGTGTGTTTTTTCTTTATTGTGGGAGAATAAAAGAAACAAAAAGTTTTCTTTTGTAAACAATTATTGAGACATTCGAATGCGGTAATCTAACTTTGTTCCGACTTTAATAATATTTGTACGATTTCTAATTTGCCAACATTGAAATAGATGATTTTCCAAAACAACAGAAATCGGTTTATCGCAATTTAGAGGCAAAATAGGGCAATTAAATTTTAATTAAAATTAGCATGTTCCAGTGCACTATTGCCTGTAATCACTCAGTAGGGATGCATGTTTTTGCCATTTTTTTGCTGGAGATCTAAGCAGCAATTCGAGGATAAGGATGCCATTTTGCGGTTGTGATAATGAATCCGTTCTGCTGGTCTAGTGCCTATGCATGAATTTCATTATTACAAGCGAAGATAGTCAGCCTTATCAACGAATGGATGCGCTCTCCAGTTAAGAACTGGCGAAGGCTCCTTTTGCAATGACAAAGACCATGAAAATTAGTTATTGAATTCTAAAAACCGAATTCTATTCTCTCAAAGTGTTCACAAGTATCTAACAATTAGTTATTAAACTCAATAACTATACCTCTTAACTATATTTTAATTAAAAGTAGCACGTTTTAGTGCACTATTTTCTATGATCAATCAGTTGGCTGGGATGCGTGTCTTCGCCATTTTTTTGCTGGAGATCCAAGCAGCAATTCGAGGATAAGGATGCCATTTTGCGGTTGTGATAATGAATCCGTTCTGCTGGTCTAGTGCCTATGCATGAATTTCATTATTACGAGCGAGGAGTGTCAGCCTTATCAGCGAATTGATGCGCTCTCCAGTTAAGAACTGGTGAAGGCTCTTTTTCACAATGGCAAAGACGATGAAAATTAGTTATTGAATTCTAAAAACCGAATTCTATTCTCTCAAAGTGTTCACAAGTATCTAACAATGAGTTATTAAACTCCATAACTATACCTCTTAACTATATTTTAATTAAAAGTAGCACGTTTAAGGCGATTATTTTCTGTGATCAATCAGTTGGCTGAGATGCGTGTCTTCACCATTTTTTTGCTGGAGATCCAAGCAGCAATTCGAGGATAAGGATGCTAGCTTTCGGTTGTGATAATGAATCCGTTCTGCTGGTCTAGTGCCTATGCATGAATTTCATTATTACGAGCGAAGATAGTCAGCCTTATCAGCGAATTGATGCGCTCTCCAGTTAAGAACTGGCGAAGGCTCTTTTCGCAATGACAAAGACCATGAAAATTAGTTATTGAATTTTAAAAACCGAATTCTACTCTCTCAAAGTGTTCACAAGTATCTAACAATGAGTTATTAAACTCCATAACTATACCTCTTAACTATATTTTAATTAAAAGTAGCACATTAAGGCGATTATTTTCTGTGATCAATCAGTTGGCTGGGATGCGTGTCTTCACCATTTTTTTGCTGGAGATCCAAGCAGCAATTCGAGGATAAGGATGCCATTTTGCGGTTGTGATAATGAATCCGTTCTGCTGGTCTAGTGC
>JAQGAZ010002225.1:0-19573 GCA_034692225.1 Polydesmus complanatus
GGTTGCCCATACCTCCTCATCGTCGATCACGATGTTGTTAGTTGTCGTCGACATTGCCGCAGTGGATTCTTTTTCGGAGCTCGTACCGCTAGCAGGCGTTGTTAATATCGAAGTCCGTCCGGTAGTGCCAGTAATAAATTTAAAAATCGCAATTCCGCTCAAACTGAACGCGTCTCTTTCAGCCTTTGTGCCGGTGCCTTTTTTTGCGGTGGTATTTATTGTAAATTGGATAACGTCAGCAAGGTTGATTAAAGCCGAATAATTGTCTAACGGTAGATTTTCTTGGTAGTCCCGAACAGTATTCAAGAGAGTGTTAAGTTCGAATAATGATTCCGTCGATCGAAACACGGTCACCTTCGTTTTCTTTTTTCTATAATTAGTTTTCCCTCCCTGAAGGGGAATAAAATCGTCGTCGTTGCCGTCACTCATCGGACCTTGGACCGTAACAAGGAGAAAACAATCACAAACGAACTTTGATTATCGATAAAGATACGGAGCAAATCTCAACACGTCCACTCTGTTCAACGACTGTTCAAACTACTTGCTATTCTTCCAACAGTAAAGCGGTATTAATTGGCTGTTTTTTTTTTAGGAAATTTTTCTTTATAATATTTCAACAGGTCTGTTTTCGAATTTATATCCTTTGTATTATAGAAAATGGCCTTCACCCTTTTAGTTGGTTGCCCTCTTTAAAGTTTTTTTTGATTTTTTATACAAAAGGAAATCGTCATAGTTCAAACTGCATATATATGCATACCAGTTTTGCCGGTATAAATCGCGGAGCAATGTTAGTGAGTCATTCCACCAAAGTTGCTGATGAATAGGTTTTTTTGGTCTTAAAGGGGTGGACTCCTCATTTGCCCTATAAACATTTTCCCAATAGTTCGGGCCTAAACTGCTATTGAAGAGTCATTGGTTCTTCTTGTTAGGTCGTACTCATGCTCTTTAAAAACTATGTGTTTTGGAAAAAAACATGTCACGAGCTGAGCAATATAATCAGATTTAATTTTTTCTAAAGGCTGTTGCCAGACCTTGACATTTTTTGCGATTGTCCAATCTATTGCCGCTCCCAATCTCAACGGAAAGTTTGACATCAGCTTGCTGTCAGTCGATTTTATTAAGTCTAACCAAATTTTGAGTTCATTTGATTGAACCAAACTATTGCAATTAAAATCACCCATCACCACTATATTATGGTAATGAAGTAGCAAATCTGACACAAAACCCGCCGCGACCACATCACTCACTGGGGGTGGTTTATAGAAATTCGCGATGTGAACATTGAACTTATGTAGATAAAATAATTGAAGTTCCATTTCCTCACTTGTTATAACGTGTTTTACCAGGGTAACAGAAATATCGTTCCTGATATATGTAATCAAACCACCTGCTATCCGAGGGCAATCATGTCGGAAAAAAAATAGTTTTTTAAATGGACCAATTGGTCCAAAACACCTTCATCGAGCCGGGACTCATTTATACAAATTAGCTAAATATCATAATTATGATTTAGCTCTTCTTCTAGCAAATCCATCTTGTACTGAATAGACTGTGTGTTCCAAGAAAGAATTTGCAATAATAAGCCCTGGCTAAGCCGAAAAGGGTGATGGGCCCACTCACTTATCAATGCCGAGGAATCTTGGCCAATTATCAGGTTTTCCTACCTGACCTGCCTCCTTCTCATCTACTTCAAAAATACAGTAGAACTTGGTTATAATGGACTTGCTTATAATGGACACTTGGGTATAGTGGACAAAATTGGCCGGCTCTGGCAAAAGTCCTATTTAACTTATGTATTTTAACCTTGGATATAATGGACTCTGCTATAATGGAAATCTCGGCTATTGTGGACGAAATTTTCATTCCTTTCAGCAATTTGTCCATTAATTTGATTAAAATTTTATTATTTTGTCCAAAAAAAGGGTTACATTTGCTATTTTTCCCCAAAAAATTTCGCGCCTCGCAAGCTCGGCGCTCCCTTATTATATAATTTGCTTCATTTTAAAGAGCTGGGCGCAAAAACTGCCAAAATTGAAACAAATTGTTAAACTTTTTATTTTTTGTCCAGGAAAGAGCCAAAATTTGTCATTTTTCCAAGTTTGGCATATCTCGGATATAATGGATCTCGGCTATAGTGGACAGTTTTTGCCCGTCCCTTGAAGTCCATTATAACCGAGTTCTACTGTAATAGTTTTTACAATTGCCCCTTGCGCGTTTTTCAGCCAGTCACAGTAGTTTGTTTTAATTGGTGGCTTTAAAGAAGCCAAATGTTTTTCGATCATGGCTGGTGTATGGCAGTCTCTAAGCTTAGTGATCGTGAAGCACATGGCAGAATTGTCGACTCCTTCTGGCAGTTCGAAATGAGTCGCGGTGCCCCTAACCATAGTCTTCCGTCTTGGATTAGTTGGCCTGCCCTGATCGTCTCTCGAGGCCTCTGTGGCTTTTTCTCTTCTGGTCCTCGCCATCTCGCGATATTCTTTTTCATCACGCACCTTTCCCAACTTTGATAATTGACTGAATGTAAGTTCCGTGGTTTTAGGATTCCCACCGGAAGCCTAACCGCTTAATAAATATTTAATGCCACTTAACACTTCCGAGTCCGAGCCACTTCTATTCTTTGTAGGTTGACCTCTCCCCACTTTAATCATTATGAAATGTTCAATACTGTGAAACCATAAAGTATATCAGAGTATTGTAGCACGAACAAACTGGGTTAATTTCTGAAATCACAAAAAACTCAAAATAAAAGAAGAAACATCGAATAAGTGAACTTTGATTAATTTAAAATAAAAGAGCAAGAGCGAATTTTAACACGTCTTTCCTCGTCGAAGGGTCATCGGATTTGTCCATACATTGTGCATAGATATTCTATTTAATGAGAGGTTTTGTAATGGCACCTATGCAGTAGCGTACCAAGGGAGGGGACAAACAGAAGAATCCAATATTTTTGACCTTTAATATTTCTGATTTCCAATATATGAATGACGAATATTGGAGATCATGAATATTAAAGGTCAAAAATATTGGATTCTACTGTTTGTCCCCCCCCCCCCCCTTCCTTGGTACGCTACTGCACCTATGCTTTGTACTGTAGATATATTTTCAATTCTGAAAGAAAAATACAAAAACAAATTTCCAAAAAAAAATGAAGTTTTTTATTGTACTATAATTATCAAAGCTTTTAATTTATAAATTAATTGTGCTGAATTTTTTTTTAGGGTTAAATATGAAGTATGAAACAATAAATTTACAGTAAACTCCCAATTATCCGTGGTAATAAGTGGCTGGGCAACCACTGATAATCGAAACAGCAGATAATCCAAAAAGGGGCTAGAAAAACATACAATACAACACAAAAATGCTTTTGAACATTTTATGTATACATTTTTAACACATTTAACACATATACTGTATTTAATTTTTCATAAAAAAGTCAGTCATTTGTGTTTAAAGTTTTTTTTAACAACATTTAATCACAAAGTGATGCATCATCTTGATCCTCCAAGTATTGAATGATTCTATCAATATGTGCTACAGCTGCATCATGGCTCACTTTTTTGACATTTCTTCTTTTTCTTCATCTTCTTCACTCTCCTCAAAAACCCTATCTAATGTTTTATTTACTATTTGTTTGTCAGTAAGATGTTCAAAGCCTGGATCATTGGCATCTTAATTAAACCATTCAACGATGTTATCTTCATTAACATTATCTCTGCCAGCAACAGATTTAGTTAAATTTGCCAAATCATAAGATGAAACTTCATTTTCATCTTCGAACTCTACTAAAATATTTTTCTACACTTGGAAAAATTGTTCTCCAAGATTTTACTAATGTAGATTGTGGAACAGACTCCCAAGCAGTGTTTATGTCATAAATGCTGTCTAGAATAGTGTAGTTTTCCCAAAAGCTCTGAAGATTATTTCCTTCTTCAATCCTTTTTTTTTAGTAAGTTTGTTCTGTACTTTTTTTTCATTGCTGAATTACCACAAGCTGGATAAGATTGGTAACATTGGGAGGCAAGAACTTAACAAAAAAGTTTGCTTTTTTAGATTTCAACACTGCTTCCCCTGGATGAGATGGGGCATTATCACTCAACAAAACAGCTTTTTAGGAAAGGTTTTGAGATTGATGATGCTCGTTAACTTGAGGAATAAACTTTTTTCAAACCATTCTGTAAATATTTGTTGATCCATTCAGCCTTTTTTTTTTGGTTGATGTGTATGAGGAGGTCTTCTGCTCTTGACCTTATAATTGATCGTGGTTTTTTTTGATTTTCCAATCGCCACCAGCTTTAATTTTTAAGATCTTTACTGGATTTATATCCTGCAGCCTGCCGCTCATTGTTCGTGTTGGCAAACATTTCCAAAACAGCCCTGACTCATCAGCATTGTACAATTGCTCATAAGAAATTCTTTTCAGCTTAAGAAACTGATCAAAATCAATTTTGAAATCATCTGCTTTTTTATCACAACTTAATTTATCTCCATGAAGCCCAATTTCCCTTATGCCATGACGTTTTTTAAACTTTGCAAACCATCCAGATGTTGCATCAAATTTTCCTTCTAAATCTAGCTTTTCAAAAAATTGTTTGGTTTTCGCAGCAACATTAGGTTTAGAAACAGGGGTTCTCTCAATTCTTACTTGACTCACCCACTGTAAAAGTGCTGTGTCCAATTCATCATAAGTGCTAGGTTTCATAGATTTTTTTTTCATAGATGAACAATTGTCTGATGTTGAGGAAAATTGTAGCAATTTGTCCTTTTGTTTTAAAATTCCTCTAATGGTACTTTTCCCTATTTTATACTGCAAAGCTATTTCTCTCTACAACGCACCATCTTCAATTTTTTTGATCAATTCTAATTTTTCTTGAATTTATAAAACCACTTTTTCATTTTTCACTCATTTTTAATTAATGTACAGTAGTCAAATGACACAAACACACATAAATGTAGTGTACTGTTGAAACTTGTAATTTCATGTTCAAGTTGAAGCTTAAGTTGAATATACTTGTCAACTTTATTCTAATATTTATGGCATGTTATTTGCGCTTATATTCAGCATTTCTTTCTTGAATTATTTCATTTTATTAAGCGAAACTCAGTTGCAAAATTTAGGGCGCCAGCTTAGATCGTTTCCACTTAGGAAAGAAAGTGGAAAAGCAGTCAAGAGGTCTTTGTGGCTTTTTTGTATTTATTTAGGGACTAATGGCATTGCTTTTTTTTTTTCTAAGGATTTATTCTAATATATTTTAGTGCTGGTAATGTAGGGGAATTTATTGCAACTGTAGCTGGGGCATCTGCAGTTTTTTCTGCATTCTTGATACTATTTTTCCTAGTGTTTCTCTGCTGTTTCATGTGTTTAGTGTCCATCTATTGCATGGCGCGTATAAAGGAATTAGTGCTGGGCAGAGCTAAAATGACTTCCAACATCTTTCGACGATACTATTGGCTGAATCGACTGGTTTCAATGACTGATCAGACTCTGTTTAAAGCCATGTCCCTCTTTCACGTCTTATTTGTATTTTGTCTTGCTTTGGGCGTGGCCTTCATAGACTCATTCTCAAAAAGGAGTAATGAAATTAATATCCCCTTTATTGGACAACTAGTATACTTATTTATGGTAGCAGTTGTATTTTTTTCCTATGTTTTTCAGTTTTTAATGTTCACCCAAATTGCTCCTATGGGCTAATGAAATTTTCTTAAATTTTGTTTCATTTTTATTAACTAAATTTTTATAGATTTACATTTGGGTTTTCGTAGCAATTACAGATCTTTAGTGCTTTAGTATACAACACACTCATCGACGATGAATTGCTGTCACATGACCCTATTGTACGCCCCTTATCAAAATAATTAAAATTTATTTACTTTAAATTATATTTTGAATTTTGTTTTCATTTACTTGTTTTAATTAGATGCCTGTATCACATTGTGTTGGAAGAAGTCTCGTTCACACTGTTTGGTGAAGCCTTCGAAAGAGAAGCCCTGTTCACTGTAACAAATTATAAATAACTTTACTATTCTTACTAAATGTTGGTAATTTAACATTTTATTTTTTGTAAACATTTATGGAGGCTTTCGCACAACATTTTTGCTCACACTAAACCTCTATTGGCATTTGCACGCTATGTGGAATTGAATAGAGATTGCACATTGACAAATGTTTATTTTATATAAAAATTTAAGCAAGCTGCATCTTGTATTGATGCCACAATAAATAATTATTTACCATTTATTAATTAATTACAGTATAACTGTATTTTCAATTCTGAACTTACACGTAATAAACTAGTAATTATGTGCTGGACTGCTGTGTTTTGGGTGGTTGCTGTTTCACTAGGGACAACAGTAGCAGCAGCTGCACAGTTAATTTTTTCACTTTAAAATTATTTTCAAATAATGTAGTGATGTAATATCGTTAAATAAAAGTTAATAATTATTGCTTAAAACTCAATTAGCTCTGCAGAAGGCAAACATAAAATTATTACTTATTATAAAATTCATGTATAATGTGCATACATTTTTATCTCACTTTTTTATTTGTCTTTGGCCATAACTGAACATTAAAATATTGGTGAGAAGAAGAATTTTGAACGATAACAGGCTGATCAACTGGGTCGATAATGTGAGCGCAATGCTTAACTTTTCTTTGAATTTTGTCTTTGTTTGAACAGTGATGTCATTTGACGGAAAAGAACATACTTTGAAAGGAAGCTTATTTTGGAACTGTTGGATTTTTATAGGAATTCACAGGTGTCCGGATGTTCGTTGAAAGGGAAAAACTATTAGAAATGTGTTTGCACTCAAACTTCTTCTTTGTAAACATAATAATAGCGTAGTTTTAATTTATAATTTCAATTTTAATGTTATTCTAAAACGTCGTTAATTAATGAGTTTGTGTATAATTTCGCTTATAACTATTTTCAGAAGTGATTTCGAAATTAAAGCTACAGGAAAATGAATCCTAGAGGTAAACTTCCTATTGCTCCTTATCACCTCCACAACAGAAAGCTATTTATAATCAGTCCCCAAGGTTAACAAACAAACTGATTCTAAGAAATAGGCAACTATAAATCTATAGCCGATGGTTGATAAAGCTTATATTCTTCCGTTAACACTAGTTTATTGTCAGAAATACGCTTTAGCAACTGCTTAATTTCAGCCAAGTTGACTTTCTTTGTCAACTTTCTAGACTTAACATTTGCATCAATCTGTATATTGGGCAAAGCAAATAAATCACCTTCAAACTCATTTTTGCCATCATGTTGAGAAGTGCATCAATGTTTGAAAACCTGGCTTCCACTTCAATGTTAAAACCATTTGCCAACAACAACAATTGGGCTTTTGTTGACTAAAAGCTATTTTTTTTGGTTTACAAAATTATATCCATCTTTAAGCTTTAAATGTGATACGTCTACTTTCCACAGAAAAGATCCTCCATCCAGGAATATTTGTTGCAAGAAGCTATTTTTGACAAACAAGGGCAGAATGATGGAATCTTTCTTAGAAGCCAACATGTATTTAACACAGTGATTGTACGATAAGGTAAACATCAAATAAAATTTTCCATAAATTAATTTTTGCATGACAGGAAAAGCAAAACAATACCATCCACCACTGCCATTGCTGGATCTATATTTATCAGAGAACAATAATACTTTTATGTAGGTTAAAGAAAAAAAATTTTGTAGAGGGTTGTAATTACTAATTAAATTTGGCTTCAACTTTTTTCCCCTTCATTTCAGGCTTCAAAAAGTTAATAGAAAATTGGAAATTGTTGTAATTGATGTGGCACTTGATTTGAGCCACTGTGCACATTATTAATTTCAAAAAGGTAATGCGGAACATAATTCACATCTTTGACACGTGAAAAACTGTCATATTCCTAAAATATTTACCATGAATAGAATAAGTTACTGTAGTACATTTAAAAAACAAATGGTAGGCAGCCAAGCATAAAATCAAAATTAATCGATAGTATTGCCATTTGATAACCGATTAGCTTCTGAATTTTAATATGAATTTATATTTTTATATGTAAATTGGTGTTTCGATACTATCATTAGTTTTAGATTTTTTGTGGTTGCCACCAAACAGAACAGTACCAAAAAAAACAATATAAAAAAATTATGGACATAAATAATAAATTTTAGTACAGTTAATAAATACTATTAAACATCCAAGTGTGTATATCAAATTTTAAAAATGACCTCAATGGGTATTGTGGACTTCAAAACATCAACAGTCAGAGCAGGTTGGACCACATTGATATTATCATCGTAAAATTTATTACTATTCTATTTTTTAATAAAGAAAAAGTCAAATTAATTGAATTGCAGTTTTTTTTAAAGTAATTGGAAAGAGTAGACTGATATGTACTGTATGACCTGGTGAAAATTGAAAAAACTTACCACTGTATTTCCCATTTTAATTCTTAAAATATTCAAAATATTATGCAGCAAAATTGCGAAAGAAATCACTCTTTTTTGACTTTTAAAATGCATGAGTATAACGGAGAAATCACAATAGTTAGTCCTACTTGAGTGTCGGAATGGAGAAGTGATTCAGTGAGGAGCAGTAGGAAATGCACCATTCAGCAACTTTGATTGTGAGAGAAGTGACCTACATTACTCTGTAGGTCTCTGGTCCTTTGAGTTACTCCCATATCACGAGGGACTGAAAAGTAGGATAAACACAATGCCATATTCATGTACATGTACAGCAAAAAGAAGTTATTTCTGGACAAGAGCTTCCACTGAGAAATACTCTCAAAAATTTGATTTGAATTTTTTTTTCATGCTTTAAATTACAAGTTTTTTTCTTTACAAGCAAATTGCGTGGTTATATAAATTACCATTAATTAATTTTAAATTCATATTTAACATGTAAACAGCTATAACAAAAAATTAGCAACATTAAAAGTTGTCATGATTTAGTTTCTATCATTAGCAGTAACTTATCGTCACAAATATACTTCATCAGATGTTTAATTTGTAGCAAATCTGACAATCTTTGTTCTTTTTCTGTAGCCAGCATATGCTTCCAGGGCTTTCTTTAATATATTGGCTCGGACAACTCTGATGAACCACCATCAAATTCATCATCACCTTCACGTTGGTTTGGGGAGCAACATTTAGAAACCTGGCTTCCACGATAACATTTCTACAATTTATAAACAACCTCAGTTGCGCTTTTACCATGCTTACTCAATAGCAAATGAAATGGCTAAAAGCCAGTTGTTGCTTGTCTTTAAAACAATTTACCCATTCAATCTTAAAATGCCCAACCTTGTTCAAGTACATGTCGGGAAGAACGCTATTTCTGATGAACAGGGGCAGAATGATGGAATCCTTGTTAGCGGAAACCAATAATTATTTAACGCAGTCTTTGTAAGATAAGGTAAACATGGAATAAAATTCTAAGTGAACCAGCTTCTGCTTGAAAGGAAAAACAAATCGAATATTTATGTTTAGTCTACCATCATCATTGGCTAAAAACAGTTGTCTCCAATTTTTTTTTGTAGCTGGTGCTAATTATCGGATTAAAATACGGCTTCTTCAACTTTTTCCATAATTTTCAGCTTCCAAAAGCAGATGGAAAATTGAAAAATGTCATACTTGATCCTGCATTGGATTTGAGCTGTCATCCTAAATACCAGAGACTTTAAATTCTTCTCCCAACAGTTCCATTTTTTGTTGCATCAAAATGCATAGTTTATCAATTCCAAAATGTTAATCTGGAATGGCTTTCCGACCATCCAGACACAAAATGAATTCCTCGTATTCTTAAATGTATCCAACAACATTACCATAGTGTACATTTAAAAACAAATACATTACATGTAATATAGTTTACAATAATGCAAACCAAACAATGTATAAATTATTATAAGCAGGAGAAATAATATTTTTTTTTTATTAAAGATAATTGTTAAACATCTAGGTGTATATGTACAGTATCTGTATATAAAATTTTAAAAATCACCTGAATGGGTATTGTGAGCTTTAAAAAATTAACAGTTGGTGCAGGTTGGACCATCATCAAATTTATTGCCAGCTTCATCCATATGGTAAAATGGTAAAATTAATTATATTGGAAAGAGTAATTTACTGTATGAAAATTGAAGAAACTTAAAACTGTTTACCCATTTTGTATCTTTAAAATGTGCAGCAAAATTGCGACTGAAATGAAAGAATAAAATCATTCTTTTTGACTTCAAAACACAAGAGTCCTATGAGAGCGTTGGAATGAAGAGAGATATTCAGTGAGGAGTGGTATAAAATACACCTTTCAACAACTTTGATTGTGAGAAAAATTGCAGGGTGACCCTCTCCCCCATATCACATGGGAGAGAAGGTGGGTAAGGTTGCAAAGTAGACTTTCCTAACTTCCTAACTGAAAAGAGGGATAAATACAATGGTACACTGCCGTGCTATGAGCATTTACCCTATCTACACTGTAGCTCATTTTGAGAAAACAGCTTCTGGTTTCAAAGTTTTTGGTCAAAACTTTGTTTCCTCCATTGCCATTTTACCCTTAAAAATCCTTAACTGGTGCGTAACTTATATAGTTTTTTTTTCTCTTTTCAGCTGTGAAAAAATAAACTAGTGAGTTTGTACAAAACCTCTCGTTACCTAAAGTTTGTGATGCGACATCCGCTTTTTAAAAGTGTTGAAATTTTTAAGCTAGAGGATCAAGAGAACCAATTGCAGCTCACACTGTTGAAATCATTCACACCCACCAGACTTTCTCAAAAATAATTATTGTCACATGGTATTTATTTTTAATTTTACCTAGGGTGTAAAATTAAACTTTATAGCCTAATAATACTCGTATTAGTCAAAATAATAAACACTAGGTCATTGCACTTCAAATCTGACAAAATTAATTCCACTGGGACCACGACTCTATAGTAGAAAAATTAACAGTTAACATAAGGATTTAAATTCGCGCAAACACATTTTTTGCACATTTCCAATTACCTTAAAAATGAGGTCAAAATGACATCACAGATATAAAGGAGTGCTGTAAGGAGGTGCTGCGCAAACTCACTATTAAATTTTTCTTTCACAACACTAAGAAAATGCAGATAGGGGGTTTTTTTTATGCTCAAATACTACGCAAAAGTGCCCTATCTGCACCAAAAGGTAAAACGCCATGTTAATTGAATGGCATCAAAACGCGATGATAATTATTGAATAAGCATTCAATAACTTACATTTAGGCTTTATTTTATTACATTAAATGTTAAATGTTATATTAAATCTTTATTAAAAATGCCGTAACTTTTTATTAAATAATGTTTTTCTTGCAAAAGAAAGATGGATGTTTGACTGATGTGCGCACATTACACCATTTTGATATTAAAGCGACTTTTTATTAAAATAGTAATTATCACAGAAAAAAGTTATTTAGAAGTGCAGTATTTATCACAGTATTATAATAAAGTGCGCATATAAGCAAAATTAACAGCCACGTACAGTAACGATAATATTTATCAGTTAAATGAAGTTTTCTATATCCGTTTTTTCAGCATTTTCTTCTTTTTCATACGGCAGTTTCCCAAAAAGACATCCGGTTCTTTGGAATTATTGCATCCTTTTCTAAGCAAAGTTTTAACAGTAGGGGGTCCCTCTGCACAGTTGAAATTCCGCGGGGTTTAGAATATTTAAGCAGAGTTTTTTTTTTTATTTTAAACTGGAGAAAATCTAAAACTTTATCTTCTCCAGCATATTCTGTTTTATATAAAATATTAACGATTTTTTGGAAGCTGTAATTTTTACAATGTCGCATAATTTAGGTCGAGGTTCAATTTTTTTTTAGTTTTACAGTAATTCAGATTTAAAATCTTTCTATGTGGTAAAATCATTAAGTTTTATCTCCTTAACAACGACTCGTTTACGGCAGTTTTGAACAGCATCTTTAAAATCATTAAAATCGTACACTTTTTTTTTCTTTTTAGAGAGTTTTCTACTCAATGGTGGAAAGAATCAGCACTCATAAATGTGTGCCTGGTTCAAAATAATTAATCTCGATTTTTTCAATATTAACATTATTAGAAAGTCCATTATTCACGATGTAGACTAAAAAAGATAGGAAAGCCCAGTTTTTATTTTGAGCCGTACAGTTGTCCACCCAAAGAGTGATGAATTTTATGTCTCGGTTTAACAGTATAAAATTGTGGAATGTGCTAATTGTATCTTCTATATAACGTCCACGAATGGCTTCATGCCATAAAAAAGGAAAGGCTGGCAGTCCACTTTGTTTTTCAACAGGCACAAAACTTTCATTGTAGGTAGTTAACCATTTTACAAAAATTACAGACTTAAACATTTCACATCTTGGGAGCACTATTACTTTTTGAAGGTTGACAGAATAAAATATGCTTTCTGTTGTGTTTGAAGTTACATTTTCAGCATCTATTTTATATAAAGTTTGGGATTGTTTTGCTAATTCTATGTGTTGAGACCAGTTTTCACAAATACTGCATTGAATACAGTTTACATTTTTCTTATGATAAATATTATAAGCTTCACAACACTCACATTCTTCATGTCCCAATTTTGTAAATGAAATGTTCATTTTTTGCAATAACTAACGATATAATTCATAAGAACATTTATCTTCTATGGAAATTGAGCACAATAATTGTTGAACATAGTTGTTATTGAAAGATCGGAAGGCAAATAACGTCGAAATGGAGCATGTTCACGTCGGTAATGTGAAATTGTAGGATTAAAAGATTCAATGTGATTTGTAATTTTTAAGTGATCTTTTTTGTAGCCTAAATTTTTTTTTTGGTTTGCAGTTGGTTTTTCTTTTTGGTTCGCAGCTGATTCTTCTTTTTGGTTTGCAGTTGATTTTTCTTTCGGATTTTTCATGGATTGTATCTTGTGCAGAATGGTTTCATTATTTGAGCTGAATCCAAGGGTAGTCAGAAAAAATGTCCTGCATACTTGAAAATCGTCGCCCACTGCATTTCTCATCATATAATTATAAGAAAATTGCTTACAAAAATTCAATCCATAAACTGTTCTGCGATTAACTGATTTTTTTTATAACAAAGTTAGAAGCATAAGCTACTTGAGCATCACAGTTTTCTAGAGTCCAAAATTCATTGTTGATTTCTTTCCTTCTTTCTTCAGAAATAAATTCGTGACAAGTTCGAGGACACATAATGCTATTACATCTTGGTTTGACAGGTTTAATCTTGGCTGTGGCAGTTTTGATTTGTTTTCTTTCTACAGGAGAGTACTTGCATTTTTTTCTTTTTCGTGGTACTCCAGCTTTTGTTACATCTGTGGTTGTTTCATCCGCTTTTATTGTTTCTATTTCACAGGCACTCGTTTCCTCAGCTGCAGCACCAGAAACTTCAACTGGATTCTCATCTATTTGAAAAAAAAATTGCTCAATTATTATAATTACAATGTAATAATTGTTTGCACTTTTATTATTACTCAATTTTATATTATTTAATTTATTTGTGCTTACTTGATTGAGCTTGTAAGCAACAGTTATCGTTTGGAACAGTTATCATGAATACTGGCAAATCAATAACCTGCGTTTCATCTAAAAAATACACAAAAAACATTGTTAGTTTAATTTTCAGTCAAAGAAATGTTCGGATCTGTAATTAATTTTATAATTGTACTTATTCACTTAGATTTAAATTGGTATTTTCTAATTTAAAAATAAATCCTTCATCTAATTTAGATTGGTTGAGCATCAAAATGTCATCATTGTTTAAAACGATTACTTCATCTTCCTTATAATTATTTGTGTCACAATCAAATAATTCAACATTTTCGACCATAAGTGATCCACAATCAGTTTCTAAAAAAGAGTTTTAAATTAATAATCACATAAATAATAATCAATGAGAAAGTTAGCAGCAGCCAAAGAATTTAGTAACTAAAATACTGTAACTTAAACAAATTACTTACATTCATTGCTAGCTAGCTCCATGACTAATATAACTTGAAACTCTAATAATTATTATCCTAATATAATAATACAATAATTATAATTATGACAGTAATTATTATAATAGTATTTATTTAAATATTACCTTGAGGTTTCATTGACATGTTGAAGATAAGAATCCACGAGCAGATAAAGCACAAATTTAAGAAACAGCTGAGAAAAATGTGTTTTACGATACTAAGCAAAAATGACCTTATGCAACATTTACCATAAGTGACAAATACTAAGTGAAAACACCCTAACTGCAGTAGATAGGGTAAACTTTCTAAGTAAATGTTAGATAGGGTAAACTTGCGTAGTAAAACAGCAAAAAACATGAAAATGCTATATACATTTTTGCTTTTTATGGCTGAAGAGTAGCAGATACGGTTCTGAAACTTAAAAATTTGATAGAAAACCGCCCCCAAAACCTTAAGGTACAATAAACCCAAAACCAGAAATTTTGCAGATAGGGTCGATTTTCGTAGCACGGCAGTACACATACAGCAATATAATATATTATTGGAAGAGGGAAGATAATTGATGTCACAGCCTCAAGCAGCAGCTAACTGAATCATCTAAAATCTACCTGTTTTATATTCAAAACCTTTGAAATAAAATAAATAAATCGGTTAAAAAATTTCTGTAATCAAATTGAAGAAATTTCATATCAAAAATTGAGTTTTTAATTTTCTAATGTAAGAAAATGTTTGAGTGGCTGGCCAAATTATTTACATTGAAAACATTCATGTTATTCCAATAGTGGTTGGTCCTAATAATATGACCATTTTAGGTAAACTAACTAGGACAGAATTCTAATTTTAATACAGAAGTAAAAATAAATTTAATGCTGATTTAGATTATCGTAAAAATTACTGTGCTTTGCATTTTTTGTTTTTAATGATTCACTAAAAGTCATTGAAAGTATCGATTTCAACTGTTGGAAGTAACATATAGCGTTTTCCATTCACGCAACTAGTGGAGTGCCAGTGACGTCATGAAACCATTTCAGTTTCTCAAAAAACTAGTGTAGGGGACGCTACGAATGGAGTACACGTGCCACAGCTTGTTGCAACCTAGAAAAAGCTGTCTGCTAACTCAGCTTAGCAACCGAGTGCAAGTACGAAACTGCCGATTTTTAGAGTGCAGCTTTTTTGCACGGAGTGCCAGTTCCAGAGCACAGTGGAGGTTCATTGGAGCAACAATTCTAGGGCAGTGTAGTTCAATGGAGCGTAGTTTTGTGTTCACTGGCTGCACTAGGCCGCACTGGAGCGGCGCAAGTGCACGAATGGAAAATGCCATTAATATCAGAAATAAACATTTCGACCAGATGCTCAATTGTCCACAAATCCAGAATTTGCGTTGATTTTAGGTGTCAGTAGTAAAAGTCATATTCAAACATTTTACTCAGGTAGGTAGGCCAACTTGGATGAATCAAATTCATAATTGCCTTCATTTTGGGAAGCGTATATTTGATTAAAAATCTGAATTCCACTTTAACATTTTCATCTTTTACAAACAACTTCAACCTATTTGTTCCTCCTCCAGAGCAAAGGCTTTGAAGCACAAATCGAGTTTTATAATAACAAACTTCTGGGTAACGTAATAATGCATTGTTCTAAGCTATTATATTTTCCATACCAGTATAGGAAAAATAGGACTTGCTAAAATACTAGAATAAAAACGTTCAGGTTATTCAAATAGAGGTTGGTCCTAACAATATGTATATTCATTAAACTACCAACAACCGAAATAATTACATTTAAGTACTCCTTATCGTAGGGAAATCTAAGTTGCTAATTTAGCTGCCATGAAAATTTGCCTTGCATTGTTTTTTAATGCTTCAAACCTAAATGCGGCAAAAGATCTAAATTAATCAAAATGCCGCCCAAATATTTTTGCAGTACAACATAAATCACGAACCAATGAGAAAAAAGACAATATTTCAAAAGAAAAGATTAAAGTGACTTAATCATTTTACATACAATCGATCCTCCCACATCATATACATCTTCTTTAAGGCATTTGATTAGTTCAATCAAACTAGTCTTAAACAACAAAATAGTGTCCAACTTAACACAATGCGAATTAACAATATAATTTCACATCTTGGAATCGGAATAGGTTAAAGTGTTTAGAATGTTCATTTTTTAAAGGAGGTACAATAAGTAGATTAGCCTTCGAAGGATGAATCAAAATAAGAATAACAATTGGAATTTGTCATGTGCAGCCACTTGTAAAAATTATTTTCCCATCTTCGTACTTGATGTTGCATTTGATTTGAGTGCCCATATCCTACATACCTGGAACTTGAAACTCTTCTCCCAACAATTCCGCTGTGTGCTGCATCAATTGGCATATATTTTTAATTCTAAAAATATAATATGGGGTGTCAATCTCATCGGCTAACCAAAAACTGAATTCCTTGAAATCCTAAAATACAAAAAAAAATATTCACCAATAGAATAACTACTGTAGTAAATTAAAAAAATATATACTGGTATACAGCTAGTATATTATTATTTCTGCTCATAATTTTAATATAATATGTGAGGTGAAGACTACAACAGAATTTTAAATAATATATACTGCACCTTAATGGGTTTTTTAAGCTTCAAATAATTAAGTCAGTGGTTAGACCGCATTACTATTAACATCCTAGAGCAAAGCTCTATCTTTATCTTTACTATTCTATTTTTTAATTTAATTAACAGTTTTTAAAATGTGGTTAGTGCACTAAAAAGCTTAGTTGAATTGTTAAGTTGAAAGAATATATCTGCAAACATTTTGTTTTTTCCAAATTTTGAAAATGCAGCAAGTTGCTGATTAAAATGGAACAAGTAAAATCACTCTTTTTGACTTTAATTTTTTTTGTTTATTTCTTTGTTTTAAAGTTAATTGGAGAGAGAGAGAGAGATAGAGAATGCACTACTGTTGCTGTTTGCTGACTTAATTAACAGGTTTGCAGAGGAGAAAACATCACACAGTGCAAACACAACAAAATCCTTGCAGAAAAACTAACTAATGGCTTAAAAATTACTTAACTTAACTGTGAGAATTGTAAAATTTCCTTGAACAAAAATTTTGCAGAACTAAAAATTTACAATTGGTAAATAAAACAAAAATAATTTAAACACTTCACTTGAAAAATACAACTGCATTGCAGATGTAAAATTGTGCAATACACAGTTCAAAAACCTTTTCTTGAAGAGAGGTGAGAAGTCAACTGTTTGGCTGCTGTGACTAGAGAGTGACTCATTAATCAGCTTTGCTAATTAATCAGTCTAGCAAAGACAAAAACAGTGCACTTTGGTGCTTAAGATAGAAAACAACAAAGGCACAAAATTTGAAACTCAAAATAAACAAAAACAACTTTTGGTTTTTAAGAATGGTAACGCATAATTATAACAAACTCCCCCAAACAAAAAAATAGGCAAGATCAAGAAATGGCAAATACTTTTTGGCACATTAATTGAATCCAGCTTTCTGAGAGAGGCTTTGTAAAAATATCTGCCATGTTAATGCTCCTAGCACCTTCTCTAAATAGAAATAACCCTAATCAAACCAATCACAAATGAAAAACTACCGGAGATCTATATGTTTGATCTCTCATTCTCAATAGCTTATTTTGAGAATAAAATTGCTGACTCATTAGAGTACTCAATTGGGGTGTTGGCCATTTCTTTTGTAGCTTCACATAATGAAACCAAAAAATAAAGCCACCTTACCTCTCATACAATCAACAATTGCATAAAACTCTGCCTTCATGAAACTTAGTGCAGTACTTTTTTGCTTTCTACAACTCCAGCTAATTGAAATTCCCCCAATTCCAATGATAAACTCTTTAAAACATTTGCGAGTGTCTCTGCAACTTGACTAGGAGGCATCAATATATGCACACAATTCACTTGTATCATAGTCTGAAAATCAAATACATAAATTTTTAGTATTAATTACATATTGAAACAACTTATGTAAAAGATTAACATGAGTCTTAGTATGGCTTAGGTTATACTGTGACAATAGAGTTATGGCAAACAGAATATCTGGCCGAGTTCTGGTGGCCAGAAATAATAACGATCCAATGAGTGAGCAGTAAGGAAAATATAAAAAAAAAGCACATCTGTTTCTTTAGTGGCTTCTGCCACACAACCCACTGGTAATGGAACTTTTACTTTTAAGTCTAGTTCAATCTTGTACCTCTCTTCCAACTTGTCAATATAAGCAAACTGATCAATTTGGATTCTTCCATCCACTCGCTCAAAGTTGACTCCCAACAACATGCTTACAGGTCTAAGATCAACTATGACAAATTCATCTTCAAGAATAGCAACAACATTTTTCAATACATCATTATTAAAAACAAAAATGACAATATCATCAACATAACCTAATAAAATGCAATTACTATCATACAGATAAACACAATTATACAGTGTCTCCAGCCTGGAGTTGAGCTATGGAGTGAAGTCCATGAAGTGATATATGAAGCTTCCACATGTGGTCATTGTCACAATAACATGAGAGTTTTGCCAGAAATGTTGTCTCCTTGAACTAAACATAGAGATATGCACACTTTACATCTAAATGTGCATTGATCTATCCTTTGAAAACAACCTTATACACTGTGGTCACAAAAAAAAAGTTCATTACCGCACATGTTAAATAAAACATTGAGGCTGCATTAGCTAATGAAACAAACATTAAATGACACTAAAACTATTTTAATCTAAACTATAAAAGCAACTATTTTACACTTTTTAAAACCTGCTTCAAGTAAAAATTAACGTCACAATGACATCATTATTAGTAAGATGGCTTTTACTGAAGAGGACAGAATAGCGAGTGGCGAGTTCTTCTTGCCGTTGAGGCCAAAGGGGGCCTTTTTTAAAACAAAATTTAACAATTAATTATTAAAAAAATCCTTAAAGTGAAGTTCAGTACATGTCTTATTCAAATATTTGGATTATTTAAAGGATTTAATACTAATTCAGTTGGGTACGCATTTTTAATGCTAACGGTATTAAACGTTTTTTTTCTAAACACAGTGTATATGCATGCATTTTACATTATGTGCATACATTTATTATAGACATACGATTTTTTTTCAAAAGGGGGAGTACACGATTTTTTTTAAAAAAAATAACAAATTAGGAACCCCTGTTTTAGCATTGAATGTCAATCTCGTGCAAGATGGTTTTACACTACACACAATTTTCCATGAACTTATCTACCTTGTTAAGCGATGCCAACCTGTGTTTTGAACACATTTTATACCTGAAGTACACATGTTGAAATGTAGTTTTGCTTTTTGGATGAGTTTCTTTGATGTCAAGAAATGGTTTCTCAAAAGTTGCTCCAAGTAAATGCTTCAAAACTTGATTGTTCGAACCCAGATTGCATATCACTAACTGGAATGTTCTGTTCCCAAATGTTTTGCACATGCTTTTTTCAGCAGTTGTTTTATGACAGCCTGTCATTCCATCCTTCACTAAAATATACCCAATAGGTTGTTTCCATTAATTTAATCTTAGTATCTCTTATCATGCAAACCAAAGCCCTTAAGCTTCGTTTTTCTTATTCCATTCTACAAAACCTTCAACTTCATCTG
>JAQGAZ010002226.1:0-19570 GCA_034692225.1 Polydesmus complanatus
ATAAGACCAGTGTTTGCTTCAAACCTTTTAATTATGACCAGTATTTGCTTTGAACCTCTTAAATAAGACCAGTGTTTGCTTCAAACCTTTTAATTATGACCAGTATTTGCTTTGAACCTCTTAAATAAGACTAGTGTTTGGTTTTAAACTCTTATATAAGACCATTTCTCACTTTGCACCTCTTTAATAAGATTAGTTCTCACTTTGAACCTCTAAAATAAGACCAGCTTGTGCTTTGAATCTCTTAATTAAGACCAGTATTTGCTTTGAACCTCTTAAATAAAACCAGTTCTCGCTTTGCATCCCTTAAATAAGACCAGTTCTAGCTTTGAACTTCTCAAGTAAGACCAGTGTTTGGTTTTGAACCGCTTAAATAAAGCTAATTAAATCCAAATTTTTAAACAGGATTCAGCGAGTCAACTTCTAAGGATCATTATAACCATACTTACCCTAATGGAAAAGCCCAGCAGCGGAAGTTCAATTCAAAGTCCAACGGACGGAAGTGAGTTGTATGAAGAATTGCTCAGCGATGGAGTAGCAGCAACAGCAATAGTACTAAAAGAAGACACGTTTACGCAGATGGAGGTCCCGGGTGACGGCAGTTGTTTATTCTGGGCCGTCACTATGGCTTATCTACTTCCGGTAAGGAACAACAAAAATTTATTCAGCGACAGATTTCAAAGCTTATTCGGCGTAGAAAACGTAAACAAAGCGCTACAAATTCAACTATTATTAATTCAAAATCGAGGCTTGAATTCGGTTTATGCGGATGAGTTACTAATCGAGTTAGTGAGCCGAGTATTACGAAATCGAGTGGTAGATGAGATGAAAAAGGGGGAAGCAGCGGAACTGTTACGTAGCGTGACCTTGCATGACTTTGTCCACATGAGGAACGAAACTTTCGTCACTGATGGCGCGTTTCTCCAGCAATTTAAATCCGCTTTTCCCTCATTGTCATCGCGTGTCGGTGGTGAGATAGACTTAAGTAAATTACACCCTAAACAATTAAACGAGAGCTCTATCGAGGCTATGAACGCGGAATTAGATCGAACGTTAGTTGAGGAGATGGACAAGTTCAAGTTCGAGGCCTATTTGAGCGCCATGAGGAACGGTAAATCTTGGGCGGGACAATTGGAAATTGAAGCCGTTCAAAAGTTAATTGGATGTCAAATTATTTTACTTCCTTCTAATAGTTTTAGTATCCCTACTAATGAACATATCAAGCCCATCATCTGCTTATTTAAAGACCGTAACGTCCACTTTGAATTCGCCTTAGTTCCACCTAAAATAATAGCGACGGAAATTTTTAAACGTCGAAATTATGCCCTGGCCACGACCTTAGTTAAAATAGGCGTAGACGGGGTTAACTACCGAGATGAGATGGGATGGACCTTACTACACTACGCCGCGACCACCGACAATTACCGGAACATCATTAACCATTTAGTTAATCAAGGTGCGGATGTAAATATCAAAGATAAATCCGATAAAACAGCGTTGGAGTTGGCCACTTTTTTAGAACTAAACAATTCCATAACCGCACTCAACGCTAACAATAGCATTAATAATTCCGAGCCGGAAGCTAGTAATAACAAAAGCAATAGCTTAAATTCCTCCGCATCAGATTCGTGGGTAGAAACCACGAGCGAAACTTTAGTGCGAGACCTAAGCGCTATTTTACGAAAATATCAAAAAGTAAGTAGTGACCGCACTAAACAAGGGGGCGCTAAAAGCCGGAGGAGCAATGTAAAGAGCTTAAGGAGCGCTCTGTATTACAACGACCTCGACGCCGTAAAACGTTTGATTACTTCCGGCATGGCGGATGTGAATGAGGATATAAGAGGCATCGATAACAACGACAACGGTATGTTGCGTGAAAGTTTTATCGGCGGAAGTGCTTTGCATTTCGCCGCGCAAATCGGCTCCTTAGATCTTGTTAAGTTCCTCGTTGGCGAATGCGAAGCCGAGGTGATGAGGGTAGAGACCACCAGTGGTGCCACTCCTTTACATCGCGCGGCTCAATTCGGACATATTCATCCGGTCAAGTATTTGCTAAAGAATAAAGCGGAAGTGAATGCGAAAGACAAAGCGCTTGCCAGTGTTTTGTCTTACGCGGCCAAAGCTGGGTACGATCATACCGTAGATTATCTATTAGAAAATGGAGCGGAAGTCAATTCGTTAGATGCGAATGGGATGAGTCCGCTCCATCACGCTGTCTGCTCGAAACGATGGCGGGTTGTACAAAGTTTAGTGGAACATCGGGCCGATTTAAACGCGGTAGATAGTGCCGGTAACACTCCTCTTTCCACGGGTATCGAGAAAGGCAATTGGGATATGGTGAGGTATTTGTTAGAAAGTGGCGCGTTGTTGATGGGTTTACCAGAGGATGTTAAGCGAGATCTGTATCGAAGATTTGTGGAAGAGTCCTCCAACAACAACAAAGATTATCGACTTCATCGCGCGATGGTTTTAGGGAACGTGGAATTGTTGGAGAAAGCGCTTCCGCTTGAGGCTGCGAACGAAGTTTTATTTGAGATTTACGCCGAACTCAGATGCTATAACGTAAAGTTAAGCTCTGAAATTTCCATTTTCGTAGAAAACAAATTAATGGACGCGAACTTTTATTCGCCTATAAAAGTGAGCGACGATAAGTTGACGACAAAATCGGCGGGGAAATTCGATGCGGAGAGTGCGAAGAAACGGGTACAATTGGTGGTCAATTGCGTCGATAAACTGCTAGATTTAGATCGAGGCGATTGTACTTCGGAAGTGAACGACGTGTTCGTGTTTTTGGGCAAGTTTATCGCTAAAAACTTGCACGTTTTGAAGCAATGGCGCGTCATCAAAGAGGTTTTACCCTGGGAAGAGATGCAATTCTGTTTGACGGCTTTTCTATTGAGCTATACCCAACCGCTGCGGATGGACATCGCGGTCAGTCTACTTCTGCATAAGCGCCAGATATTGCGCGATTTGTCCGTCTTCAAAAGAGAACTATTGAAATTAGATTTCGACGAATTACTAATATCTTTTAACGCTAAGAAATTAATTAATACTAAGAAACGCGATGAGATCAAAGCCGATATATTGCGTCTACTTCCGGAGTTTAGCCAATTGTTCGACAATTTCGAGCGCTTGAAAGGGCTGCACTCTTTGGAAAAGATTGAACGGCATTTGTCAGTTGCCTGTGGGGTAGATTTAGAGGCCAACTTTGAGCGGGGTAAATTAGTGCTGGAAAGAGCGTTGCAAGTGACGGGCGAGTGTTTAAAAAACAGCTTAGATTCGCCGAACCTGTCCGAGCACATGCGGGAAGCGTTGATGGATTTTGTGCCGTTCAATTCCACGGAAAATGTGACGTCATTGCGCGACGCTTTATCCCACATTCAGGAAATTGCTGAAAAATTTGACGCTATTAATAATGAGAATATTAAGGTGAATTATTTTAAGAGAATTCAACGGGATTTACGCGATTTTCAAATTGGTATCCGATATTTTTTGTTCCACCAAAAAATTGAAATTTTGAAACTATTTTTCGAAAAAATTATCCAGTGTCGAACGTACGCCGAGGTTGGTCAAATTTTGAACGGCATGAATTATGGAAAAATATGTATGACTCCTCCTCCTCCTTGTCCCGTTCAAATAGAGGAAGTCAGTTATCCTTTCCTTAAAAAATTAATCAGTTTGGTCGACGAATTTAGACACGAAAAGTCGATGGGAAGACCGGAAGAAAATCAATTGTTAGAAAAATGTGAACAATTCATCGAATACTATCGAACGTTGAATAAAAATATATGGGCCATACACATCCAGGTTTTTCAAAAAATTAGTATTATAGTAAACTGTCTGCGAAATAAAAGCAATTTAGCCGACGTTCAAAAGGAAGCCCGAACCGTATTAATGCGCTTTCCATCGGAGACTATGACGCGAATTAGTATCGGAGAAGGAATAGTCATCTTTTTGCAGACAAACAGATTCTCTCCCGGCCTCACCGATAAAGTTGGCTTTTTGAAACGATTAGAAGCTGAGTTTATGAATTTTTTAACGATTAAAGGCCTCGATAAATTTAAATCCACGGTGTGTTGTGGTAATAAACCGTCGTCGAAGAGTAAGCGATGTCATTATTTGGATGTTTTGAGGCAAACGGATGAGCAGTTTTCTAAGGTTTTAATTCGAATTAAAGACACGGAAGTGCGAGAGAAATTAAATAGGGAATACGCGTCTAATAGGAGGATATACGAGGCGAAAAATAGGCTTATAGAATATTATCAGCCGCAGCAGCCAAACTCTATAAATCTTAGTTTTCAAGAATTTCAAAGTTTACTTACACAAATCAATTTTAAACTGACGAAAAAAGATAATTTATTATCGCTGTTTGAAGAAAAGGAGCGATCAAAGGGCCAAAACGTAATTAAGCGCGTGAAACAAACTCAAGATAAGTTTGAAACATTTCGTTCGTATTTTTTGTTTTCGAAGAACTTGGAACTTGTCGAAACTATTCTCCACTTTAAAAATAAGGAAAAAACTGATTCCGAGCTGCTAGCTGCGCTTCGAACGAGCGATGAACTCCGAATGGCTACCGAAATGTTAGCGCTGAATTTAAGCGAGATTTTAGCCAGCCACGATTTATTCGAAACCAATAAGCTCTTTTTAGACGAGACGCTTCCGGTTCTAATCGGCAGGAACTTGAGGAACTATTTAGCCCACGGTGATTTATTGATCGATTTGTTGTCGATCGATTATTTAAAATCCGTAATTTATCACGTCAGAGCTATAATGCATAAACACCGCTCTCGAACGGAAATGAAAGTTTACGACGGAGATAGACGAATTGGTAGTAAAGAAGTGATCGAAGATATCGATCAGGTAGAAAAACATTTCAATCAGACTGTAGAAAGGCTTAGAAATCGAGAAAAAGTAATCGAATCAGTACAAGAAAATGACGTATCAGGTGTTAAAAGCTTAGTCGTCAGTGGATTAGAGTGGAAATTTAGAGATTACAAAGATTGGACATTGCTATATTTCGCCGCAGAAACGGACAACGCTGACCTCTTCACTCTCTTAATTGATAACGTCCACTTAAATATCTACCATAGAGACACATTTCACCACTCGCTGATATATTATTTAGTTAAAAATAACAACGTCAAGATGTTGAAACTGTTGATAGACGATTATCAACTCGACCCTAACGTAATCGTAAGCGAAGGAAAGTCTCTGTTTTACGCGTCCGCAGAATCGAAACACGCGCAATTCATGGATTGGCTGTTGTCACTGGGCGGTGGTGGTGTCGATATAAACGATATTGAAGATGACAATAACACTCCAATTATTTCCTACGCACGTGATGATGGTGAGGAGCTCGAAAGCGTAAAGAAATACTGTAGGAGTAAATTTGCCCTAAAAAATTACGTTCTTCCCAACTGTATCGGAGGTGAAAAAATTGACAAGGCGGGACAGAACCTGCTCATAACTTTATCTAGTAACGTCGATTATATCCGGTTGTACGAAGATGCTGAATTTATGAGTATTTACCGAAAAGCTGGGATAGCATTTCTTTATACCACTTGCCTAACCGGAGATTTAAACTCGATGAAAATTATATTTCCCAATAATGTTAGCGGTATCGTTAATTGCGTCGATGATAAAACCGGTTTAACTCCGTTAATGATTACCGCGCAGAATGGTCATCGAGAAGCGATGGTATATTTGCTAGACAACGAGGCCGATATCGATACTCGATCTAAAAAAGGTGACACTGCTTTGCACTTTGCCGCATCAGCGACCAATGATAATATCGGCGCCGTTGAATTGTTAATCGAACGAGGGGCTGATGTTAATGCCAAAAATTTGGACGGTAAAACGCCGTTACACTCGGCTGCTCGAAATGGAAGCCATAAGGTAGTGCGGGTTTTGTTGAGTAAAGACTCGCGGAACGTAAATTCTTCGACAACATCGCTCGGTTTTTCCGCCTTGCATTTCGCCATTCTTTCAAATTGCTCCCTCTCGATAATGACTTTGCTAGACCACGGTGCGGACGTTAATTCGGTCGACAATACCGGCCTCACTCCCTTACACTTGGCATCCCAGAAGGGCTATATAGATATTATGAACGTTTTACTGGAACACGGTGCTGTTATTATTAATTGTCGGGATAATAATAATGCCCTTCCTTTGCACATGGCGATCGCTAACAACAAAAAGCAGGCGGTTGAATTGTTACTGAATCACGGAGCCGACATAAACCTGGGCGAAGAACACGGACACACACCTTTGCACGCGGCGGCTCAAACGGGCAATTTGGAAATTGTAAAGCTTTTGGTAGAAAGAAACGCCACGTATCAACGCGATACAATTGGCTCTTCGCCGCTTCGTTACGCGGTCAAGTGCGGACACGTTGAAATTGCGGAACTTTTACTCGAAAAATACCTCTTTCTCCCATCAACTGCGGATGATGATGATGATGTGGGCTTAGACAAATGGCTTTTGCATTTAGCGGCTGCCGAAGGTCACGATGAAATTGTCGATCTCTTGCTTAATCGTCGTAACTTTAACGTCGACGCCGCCGCTGATGCCGATGGTAACACCGCTTTGTGTTTCGCCGCGCAACAAGGTCATCTGAATGTAGTTAGAAAACTGTTGGGTAGAAAAGCCAGAACTGATATTCGTAATTCGTCCGGGGACATTGCGTTACATGGTGCCGCCGATCGTGGACATACTAAAATCATCGACTTATTGTTGGAAGAATTAATTGATAAACGCGCGATGATTAATTTAAAGAACAAACAAGGCGCTACGCCCTTACATTATGCCGCGTTAAATGGCCATCTCAATGCCACTAGTTCGTTGTTAGCCCAGGGAGCTAGCGTAGTAGCTAGAACGCGAGATGGGGACACGCCGCTGCACGTGGCTGTCCAAAATGGAAACTGCCGATTATTAGTCCAACTGTTGTTAGACGCTGGAGCTGACATCGACGCGGAAAATAACTATCGCGAAATGATTCTGCACAAAGCCGTGATTAAAGGTGACCTTAATATTGTCCGAATGTTGTTGAATAGAGGAGCTCGGGTGAATGAAATGGAATCGAAACCGTTTTACTCTCTCTTTTACGCCACCATCCACCAACATCCGGATATTGTCGATATTTTAGTTAGAAAATACGGAGCTCGCGTTAACGCTACTTTCGAGATTGGAGCACCCGCTTTACACTACGCGGTCAACTTGGGCCACGCTACAATTGCAGAGATATTGTTAAACAATGGTGCCGAAGTGAATACGGCGGATGATAATAGCCAAACAGCGTTGCACGTGGCTGCGATTGAGGGTCAGGCGAAATGCGTCGTGTCTTTGTTGAGGTTCGGTGCTGATATTCACGCGGTAAATAACAATTCATTGACGGCGTTGCATCTAGCTACGATGCATCAGCGTGTCCAGTCAGTGATGGCCATATTAAGCCATCAGCATCGCTCGAATGTTGTAGATAAAAGGGCTAAGAGTGGTGAGACAGCTTTGCACTTGTCAGCACGAGTGAACAATGTCGAGATCGCCACGCTGTTATTAAAAGCAGGGGCTAATGTAAATATAGCTACGAATGTTAGGCTATTGCCTTTGCATATTGGCATTGTAAGGGGCAGTTTAGATATGGTCAAATTGTTCGTAGAAGCTGGGACTGACCTGAATTTGAATGTTCTTAAGATGAGAATGCCAGTGTGTGCTTTTTGTAAGGTTAAATGTACTTATACCCTTCTTCATTTTATCATTCATTTATCCAATCCCATCTACGCCTCCTATTGTTTTTCAATTATGAAAAGTAATAAGGATGTGGTTCAACCAGTCCACAATCCGCTGATATTCGAATACATTTTAAGTGAAATCAAAAGTAGGTTAAGGGGAGATGTCGATGGGCTGAGAGGAGTGATAAATGCTGTGGATTGTGAAGGAAACACTCCTCTCATGTATGCACGGAGGGAGGGAAATCTTTCCGCTGTTAAACTGCTTTCAGAAGTTTTTCAAGCAAAATGAGCAGTGGGTCCTCTTTTTTCAAGTGTTTTTTAAAATAATTTTTTGGGGAAGGTTTTTTGCAGGGTCATAAAATTTTATGTTCCTATTTTATCTAAGAGTAATGGTCATGACTTTTTTTTTACATAATTAATAAATGATCACAATTTTTTTTTTTTTTTTTTTTTTTTTTTTGATTGATAAATTGTTAAGTTTATTATGATTATTATTGTGCAGTTGTTGTTTCAGCCCAAAGTTTCAGTTTATTTAGTAAAATCCATAAACTTGAGCTTATCTATACTTTTCAACAAGCCAAATTTTGATTTACATTTTTGGTCAGTAGCCTTCTTAAGAGCCTCTTAAAATTAATACCCCTACCAGTAATAATTTTATTTTTTTGTTGTTGATGAATTTAATTATTATAATCATAATCAAATATTTCTGAAACTTATTGCACCAGAAATGAATTACACAGTGATGAAGGTTTTTTTTTTATGTATTAAAAATGTTTATATAATAATAATAATTGGCAGTGTTTTTACTTAACAATAATAAAATTACATTATTCATGAGATAAAAGAAACAAAATTATAAAAGGATGAAAGTGCCAAAAAGCCCAATTTTGAAGAAAAGCAAAGGTTTTAATTTGCTACAAAATTTTTGATTAATTATATTGTCAGTTCTACTATTCCTTTTTCTTATATTTATCATCTTTAAAATAGTTACCAAAACAAATTATTTTTAAAAACTGGATACTTTTATTTTAATGAAACAGCTGTAAAAGTGGTCACTTGATCAATGATTTGACTTGCCATGTTGAGAGCCCATTTATACACTGAATTAACCAAAATGGCATATTCATTCTTTTTGCTTTCTATATTCCTGTATTCATATAATGTTTTTTTTTTTTTTTTTTTTTTTTAATTTTTAATATTTAATTTTTACTGTACAATGGACAGCGGGCACTTTTAGCCTTTTATTAATTCCCCTCATTTCATTTATTTCTATCTATATGAGAGATAGAGAGAGAGAGTGGTTAATGTTTCTTATACTTTTATTTATACAGTATAATGACATTGTGCAGTATGATTCTCCAATTGAGCTGATAGGGATATCAAGATCATGTGTTATCTAGTCCAGGGTTAAATAAAAGAGAAGATAAAAATAGGGAAACTATTTTTACTTATAGTATTTAAAAGTTTAAATGAAAAAAAGTTTTGTTTTACATTAAATTTTTTAATTAGTCAAATTTCTATTTAATAAAAAACAAGTCTTAGAAAATAATATTAATAAAAAGCATATTTAAACAGGAAAAATAAATAATGAAGCAGAGAATGAGAGTATATGAGAAGGGTAGTCAAGTGACCTTGACTACGTCATCGTAAGTGGGTGGTGGAGTATCTAATTCCGTCACTTCCTTCAATTAAAAAAAAAAATTAATCAATAAATAAAACAGAAATACTGATTTTGGATGTGTATACTTGATATGAGGGTGGTGTTAGGCTGTGGGTGGGGATGACGTATAATATGCAGGTTCCACTTTCCCCTGACGATTCATTCTCAAAACTATTCACTGAATTTTCTTTCTGTCTGCTACATTTTTAATTAATAAAAAAAATTTTAATTGATTAGCATTGAACTTTAAGGAATTTCAACATGTAAATTCATTCTATAAACTTTAAAGTAAATCTTTCTCATAGACTTTAATGTAAATCTTTCTCATAGACTTTAATGTAAATCTTTCTCATAGACTTTAATGTAAATCTTTCCTATAAAATTCAATGTAAATCTTTCCCACAGAATTTGTTATAAACTACAAGAAAGATTTACAACAAATTTTGGGATAAAGATTTACAATTAAATTTTTCTCATTGACTTTAATGTAAATCTTTCCCTTATACTTTAATGTAAATCTATCCCATAGCCTTTAATGTAAATCTTTCTCATGTTTTATATTGTAAATCTTCCTTATGTTTTATAATGTAAATCTTTCCTATGTTTTATGATGTAAATCTTTCCTATATTTTGTAATGTAAATCGTTCCCATTTTTATAGTTTACCGGAAAATCTTTCTTATGTTTTATAATGTAAATCTTTCTTATGTTTTACAATGTAAATCTCTCCCAATTTTATAATGTAAATTTTTTTCATTTATCATAAAGTAAATCTTTCTATGTTTTATAATGTAAATCTTTCTATGTTTTATAAAGTAAATCTTTCTATGTTTTATAATGTAAATCTTTTTATGTTTTATAATGTAAATCTTTCTCATATAGTATTTTATAATGTAAATCTTTCCCAATTTTATAATGTAAATCTTTCCCAATTTTATAATGTAAATCTTTCCCAATTTTTATAATGTAAATTTTTTCCATTTATCATAAAGTAAATCTTTCTATGTTTTATAATGTCAATCTTCTGCATTAATTTTTAATGTAAATCTTTCCGATATAAAATGAAACAAATTTTTCCATAGACTTTAAGCATTAATTTACCTTTGACAGTAGCGGTATAGTTTCCACAGGAAGTGGAGGCAGATGCATGCCATGAAGCAGATGATGCAGACGGCCCAACTTTGCACTTTTTCCATTTGCACAAAAAAAAAAAAATCCAATATTTATTGATTAAAAATTATTGGGAGAGAAAAACGTTAATTGATTTTCTACTGTTAGTGATCTATAGCTTACTAATGCTACTGTAATTATTATGAAGTTGATTATAAAATGAAAGTGTTGATTCTGCTAAAGTGTGAGATGAGCTGATAGCCAATCACGAGCGTTTGTTTAACATTCCCTAAACGAGGAAACTAATCCTAAGAAATCCGATTTGATATCAATTACTCTTATCAATCGATCAATAATTAATCAGGGTTAAACTTTTTGCTTTCTATTTCTCAATAATTAGTGATAGATTTTTACACTTCAGTGAAGTGAAGTGCTTGATTTTGGAGTTTAAAGAAGATTTTCCTTATTAAGTGACTGATTTTTGAATTTAGTGAAGGTTTCTTTTAATTAGGACTGATTTTTGAGATTAGTGATGATTTTCTCTCATTTAGTAATTGATTTCCTTAGTTTGGTAGTAATTTTCTCTAATTTAGTAATTGATTTTTTAGTTTAGTGATTGATTTTTGGTGTTTAGTGATGATTTTCTGTCATTTTGTAATTGAGTTTTGAGTTTAGTGACGATTTTTTTTTATTTAGTGATTGATTTTCGAGTTTAGTAGTGATTTTCTGTAATTTAGTGATTAACTTTTGAGTTTAGTGAAGATTTTCTGTAATTTAGTGATTGACTTTTGAGTTTAGTGGTTGATTACCGAAGTCACAGTAGAGTCATGCGTGGTTTAGTGATTGATTTTTTTGTTTAGTGATGATTTTCTGTCATTTAGTGATTGATTTTTATTTTAGTAGTGATTTTCTCTCATTTAGTGATTGACTTTTGAGTTTAGTGACGATTTTCTCTCATTTAGAGATTAGTTTTTTAGATTAGTGATTTTCTTTTATTTAGTGATTGCTTCTTGAGTTTAGCGACGTTTTTTTTTTTTCATTTAGTGATTGATTTTCGAGTTTAGTAGTGATTTTCTGTAATTTAGTGATTGACTTTTGAGTCTAGTGAAGATTTTCTGTTATTTAGTGATTGATTTTTGAGTTTAGTGACGATTTTCTCTCATTTAGAGATTAGTTTTTTAGATTAGTGAATTTTTTTCATTTAGTGATTGATTTTTGAGTTTAGTGGTTGATTACCGAAGTTCAGTAGGGTCAAGCGTGGTTTAGTGATTGATTTTTTAGTTTAGTGGTTGCTTACTGAAGTTCAGTAGGCTCAAGCGTGGTTTAGTGATTGATTTTTTAGTTTAGTGGTTGCTTACTGAAGTTCAGTAGGGTCATGCGTGGTTTAGTGATTGATTTTTTAGTTTAGTGGTTGCTTACTGAAGTTCAGTAGGGTCATGCGTGGTTTAGTGATTGATTTTTTAGTTTAGTGGTTGCTTACTGAAGTTCAGTAGGCTCAAGCGTGGTTTAGTGATTGATTTTTTAGTTTAGTGGTTGCTTACTGAAGTTCAGTAGGCTTAAGCGTGGTTTAGTGATTGATTTTTTTAGTTTAGTGGTTGCTTACTGAAGTTCAGTAGGGTCATGCGTGATTTAGTGACTGATTTTAGCGACTGATTTACGCCTTCTTTCCCTTAGTTTCGATAGAACGAAGCCCTCGCTCACTTCGTTATAACGTGAAGAGCGTTGTACAGGGTGTCTCCAAAGAGGAGGGTGTTCGCTCAATAATGTTGACTCACCCTGTACGTGCTTTCGGCCTCGTTTCCAGCGCGTGATAACAATAATTATTTACACTTTATTTACTGCGCGAAATTTCCCCCTCATAAACTTTATTTAATGAAAGTGACGTCATCGGTGGACACAGGTGGTCGTGACGTTCGAAGCGGAAACATTTTAGTCACCGCGCACTCCACCAGAGGCAACGTTTAGTGCGCGAGAGAGAGCGAAAGGAGAGTGCGTTTAATGAGCTATTAAAAAAAAAAAAAGTTATTTCGGTTTTAATGGCGGAAGTGAGCGCGAACGAAGAATCGGGGAACGTGGAATCGGGGTTGAATGAGGAAGAGCGGAAGGTGCGCGTGGAGGAGCTGAAGGAGTGGGCGGAGACGCAGACCGAGTTCAGAGGAAACACAGGTGAATCTTATTACAGGGTGGCACAACAAACATATGCTACTACTGCACTGGGCTGTAGATGGAAGGAAGTTAATGTAAATCTTTCCCTTAAGTCTTAGATGTAAATCTCTCCAACATACTTTTATATAAATCTCATCTACATCTTTCTCATGTACCTACATGTAAATCTTTGTCCTTTACTTTAATGTAAATCTCATTCACATGTTGTTGTATAATGTAAATCTTTCGCTTTTTCTTTAATATAAATCCTTCCTGTAAAATATGTAAAAATCCTGTAAAATCTCATTCCCTTACTTTAATGTAAATCTTTCTCGTCTTTTTTAATGCAAATCTTTCCCATAGAATTTAACGTAAATCTCTCTTAGACTTTAATGTAAATCTTTCCTTCATCTTTTAATTGAAATCTCTCTATACAGTAAATCTCTATACAGTAAATCTGTTACATACTTTCCTGTAAATCTCTCCTTCATCTGTTAATGTAAATCTTTCTTTCATTTTTTAAGGAAAATCTCTCTCATAACTTAAATCTCTCACATACTTTCCTGTAAATCTCTTCTTCATCTTTTATTGGAAATCTCTCTATACAGTAAATCTTTCATACAGTAAATCTCTCACATACTCTAATGTAAATCTTTCCTTTATCCTTTAATGCAAATCTTTCTTTTAATTTTTAAAGTAAATCTCTCTAATAAAGTAAATCTCTCACGTTTTTTCCTGTAAATCTCTTTCATGTTTTAATGTAAATCCCTCCAATTATTTACAGCAAATCTCTCACATACTTTATTGTAAATCTTTCCCTTAGACTTAAATGTAAATCTCTCCCATAGACTAAAACGCAAATCTCCCATTTAATTCAATGTAAATCTCTCCCATAGACTATAACGTAAATCTCCCATTTAATTCAATGTAAATCTCTCCCATAGACTATAACGCAAATCTCTCTCACATACTTTCTTGTAAATCTCTCATCTTCTAATGTAAATCACTTCAATTATTTACAGTAAATCTCTCACATTCTTTATTGTAAATCTTTCTCACATACTTTATTGTAAATCTTTCCTTTAGACTTAAATGTAAATTTCTCCCATAGACTATAACGTAAATCTCTCCCATAGACTATAACGTAAATCTCTCCGATTTCATTCAATGTAAATCTCTCATAGACTTTAATACAAGACGTAATTTTGTAGACCCGGAGTTCTTGGCTCTTTTCCTTTTAGCCGAGGACTTTGTGTTGAAAGACGCCCAGAAAACGATATCGGAGTACTACCGGAAGAGGACCAAATACCCTCAGTGGTGCACCAAGCGGAACTGCGAGGACTCTTCCGTCCTGCCCTTCATCCACACCAGGTGAACATAAACGTCCCACTTACCAACCTTTCACTCACTTATCTTTATCATTTTGCTCTGTTTCTCAAGCGTGGGGACGGTGCTGAAGGAGGTGCAGGGTCAGCCTACGGTGGGCATCGTTCACATGGCCCGCTTCGGCGCCGACTCCTCTCAATTCGACGCCGTAGTGAAAACGCTGACTATACAAATGGACATTGCCGCGAGGAGGCGCTCCACTCGCGACCACGGTTACTTCTTGGTTCTGGACTTTGAGGGCTGCCCCTGGTGGCTCATCATGAAGCTCATGTGGCCCTCCAACACCACCAGCCTCGCCGATGCCACCATGGTACAGCTAAGTGTTTCTCGATATTTAAATCTTGCGTCTATAACGCTTAAGTGTATGTTTAAAAATGCTTAAATTTTACTTTTTAAGTGGTTAATTTTAATGTTTAAATGCTTAAGCGGACGTTTTAAGTGCGCAAGAGTGCATTTCTTACGTTTAAGTGTTGGTTATATATGCTTTATTGTACCTTTTAAGCGGTTAAGTAAGTGTTTTAGCCTACTAAGTAATTGGTTTAGAGTGCGTGTTAGATGCTGAAGTGCACTTTTTAAATTCTTAAGGGTGCGTTGTGAATGCAGAATAGTGTAAGTGTAGGTTTTAGGTGCCTATGTGTTCGATTTAGAAACTCAAATGTGGTTAAGTGTGGGTTTTATATGCACAAGTAAAGATTTTCAATGTATAAGTGGGTGTTTTAGATGTTTTAGATGCTTTAAGTGAGCGCTTTGAATGTTTAAATGGGTGTTTAAATGCTTAAGTGAACGTTTTAGATGTTTAAGTGAGTGTTTAAATGCTTAAGTGAGCGTTTTGGATGTTTAAGTGAGTATTTAAATGCTTAAGTGGGCGGTTTAGATGCTTTAGTGAGTGTTTAAATGTGTAAGTGAGCGTTTTAGGTGCTTAAGTGGGTGCTTAAATGAGCGTTTTATATGCTTACGTGGGTGTTTAAACGCTTAAATGGGCGTTTTGTATGTATAAATGGGTGTATAAATGCTTAAGTTAGCGTTTTGGATGTTTAAGTGGGTGTCTAAATGCTTAAATGGGCGTTTTATTTGTTTAAGTAGGTGTTTAAATGCTTAAGTTGGCGGTTTAGATGCCTAAGTGAGTGTTTAAATGCTTAAGTGAGCGTTTTGGACGTTTAAGCGAGTGTTTGAATTTTTAAGTGGGCGGTTTAGATGCTTAAGTAAGTGTTTAAATGCTTAAGTGAGCGTTTTAGATGTTTAATTGAGTGTTTAAACGTTTAAGTGGACTTTTAAGATGCTTAAATGGGCGTTGAAATGCTTAAGTGAACGTTTTAGATGTTTAAGTGAGAGTTACAAAAGACTTAAGTTATCGTTCTAATTACTCCTTCGTCTGTTGTAGCTTCCGCTTAAGTGTGTGGTCTAATACGCTTAAGTCTTTATTACAAATTGGTTTAAGTGTGTTATATCGTTTCAGCTCTACTTTCCTTTGAAATACAAGAAACTAGTGTTGGTGAACGCCACCACTTGGGGCAGCACTCTCGTCGGCATGATCACTCCCTTACTTCCGGAGAGTGCTAGTGCTAAGGTATCACTTAAGTTCTACTCAAAACCCTCAAAAAAAAAAAAAAACCTACCCTCTTTTTTTAAAAAAACAATAATTTTGACGTCATACGTACTGTTTGAACGCAGCCTATCATTGCCATTATGCGTAAGAAGGTAACCTCCCTATGCATAGTAGCATTAGAAGTAATGTTCATAAAGTAAGTACAGCGTCATTGTCGTACTTACTTTTCGAACACTGCCTGGCATTGCTTTCACGCTTAGGGAAGATACCTTCTTACGCGTAATGGCAATGGTAGGCTGCGTTCATAAAGTACGTATGACGTCACTATACACAAATTTAATGACGATAGATTCACTGCTGCACCGCTTGGGCCGACATGCCCGAAGTGGTGCCTTTAGAGCTACTTCCGGAAGAGTACGGTGGCTCGGCGGGACCTCTTAAGGATCACGAAGGTTGACTTCCGGGTTTTGATTAGTTTTTAAAGTAACCGGAAATGATTTTTTTTCTATTATTAAATTGAATGCAGAGGCTTTCATCGAAGAAACGATGGCGTTTAACGAGCAGCTATTGGAGGACAATCAGTACGACCCGCCCACCGACGACACGCCTTCTAATGACTCAGACACCGAAGACACGCCTACTTGAGCTCATTATAGTACAGTATAGCGAGCAGGAGCTATAGGGAAGGCTAATTATTATTATTGGTGTACGGTCATTGAATTTAATGACGAACTTCAGTATAACGAAATTTATAGAGAAACCGGTATAACGAAGTTTAGAGAGAAATCGGTATAACGAAATTTTTTTAAAAAATTGTTCAGTATAGCGAAATTTAACCAAAAAAAAAAATCCCTTTATTATAACAATAATTAATAATTATAACTTCAGTATAACGAAAATTCTAGAAAAAAAATTCATTTTAACGAAATTTAACCAAAAAAAAAATTCCTACACTATAACAATAATAATTAAAATAAACTTCAGTGTAACGAAAATTGTCAAAAAAAAAAAAAAAAAAAATTCGTTATAACGAAATTTAACCAAAAAAAAAATTCAGTATAGCGATATTTAACCAAAAAAAATTCCTTTTATTAAAACAATAATCAAAATAAACTTCAGTATAACGAAAATTCTAAAAAAATTTCAGTATAACGAAAATTCTAAAAAAGATTCAATACAGTATAACGAAAATTTTAATTTTGGGAATAAAAAAAAAATTCAGTTTAACGAAATATAATATGACCAAAAAAAAAATGAACTTCAATATAGCGAATTTTTTTATTTTTTTTTTAAAGATATTTATTAATTAATGTTGGGGGGGGGGGGGGGGGGGGGGGGGGAAAGTATGTGACGCAATTATTTACTACAAAATATTAACTACAAAAATATTATTATTAATAAACAGAAAAAACTTATTAATTATTATTCTGACGTCATTTAAATTATTACGTGTCGCTCGCGCGTTGTGTGTTAGTGACAGGTGGCGTTTCGTCTCGCGGTCAATTAACTTTTCAGTTTAACGAAATAAACAATAGCGTTTGCTCACGCTCATAGTGTAAATACTGTCTGTTTAAACTTCAAAATAACAAAAAAAAAAAAAAATATGTGAAGGGAGGAAAAACAAAATGCAATTTTTCGTTATAACGAAAATTTATGATTAAAACTTATTCAATATAACGAATTTTTGTGTAAGAATTATTTCGAAACTTAAAAATTATTCTATATAACGAATTCATAAAATGAAAAAAACAATGCAATATTTTAAAGCGATTTTCATTTGTAAAACAAAATAATGTTATTCAATATAACGAAATTTATAGGAATCTGAAATTTTCGATATAACGAAATTCAAATCGAAACATTCGTAAAAGCGAAATTAATATTGAAACTAAACATTCGATGTAACGAATTTCGCAGAAATTCAAAATATTCGATATAGCGAAATTCATGAAAAAAACAACAATTCGATATAACGAATTTTACAGAAAAACCAAATATTCGATATAACAAAACTCATAAAAAAAAATGTAATATTCAATATAACGAATTTTATGGTAAAATCAAATATTCGATATAACAAAATTAATAAAAAAAAAAATGTAATATTCGATATAACGAAATTCATACTAAAATTTATTCAATGTAGCAAAATTTATAGCAAAACGAAAATTTCGATATAACGAAATTATTAGAAAAGCGTAATATTCGTTTTAACAAAATTCATAAAAAAATGTAATATTCGATATAACGAAATTCATACTAAAATTTATTCAATGTAGCGAAATTTATAGCAAAACGAAAATTTCGATATAACGAAATTATTAGAAAAGCGTAATATTCGTTTTAATGAAATTCATAAAAAAAATGTAATTTTCGATATAACGAAATTCATTAAAAAAATGCAATATTTGATATAACGAACTTCATACTAAAATTTATTTAATATAACGAATTTATAGTAGGGAAAACCAAAACTTCGATATAACGAATTTCATGGAAAAACCAAATATTTGATATAACGAAATTCAAAAAAAAAAAATGCAATATTCGATATAACGAATTTTATAATAAAAATTTATTCAATATAATGAAATCTATAGTAATACAAAAACTTCGATTTAATCGATTTTAACGAATTTGATATTAAAAACGAGATTTTCGATATAGCGAATTTCGTTATAAACAAAGTTTTTTATACAGTATTATAATAGCCATCGTAGATAGTTCGATATTACGAACTTCTCACTTTAAAAAAAATAATTATTCGATATAACGAAATTTCGATTATTTTTTTAAAATTATTATTATTATTTTTCAAAATAATTATTTCATTAAAAATGACGCCATTTTAATTATCACGTTACACCGGCGCGTGTGGCCGTGTGTCTCCCGGTCAATTAACTTTTCAATATAACGAAACTAATTATTATTATTATACAGTATTAATTTTTCCTTTTGGAAAAACAACAACCGCGTTTGTTGCTCAGTGTAAACATGGTGGTCGGGTCACATGTGCGCGTCCCAGCTGCGCCGAGGGAGAGGGAGGTCGCTTCGCAATAATAACTTTTTAATTGAGTTTAAACAGTGCTGAAGGTTGTTGTGCGTCGAGCGGAGCTCTATTTACGCGCGAACCACCCTGTACTCCCATTTGTACAGCATTTTGCATCGTGGCGGTCGGCGACACCCTGTACAGTACAAACACAGCGTATTAGGCCTTCGGTTTATCTTGGAAGGATGTGGGATTCGAGCGAGGATGAGGTCGAGTTGAGTGGTCAACGCGAGGACAGTGTGCGCAGTTTCAGGGAATGCCTCATGACGTCACACCACGAGCTGCACGCGCGGACAGGTCAGACATTTTTATTTATGACGTCATAACTATAGTTTCTCCCGTAGACTATAACGCTAATAATTTATACCATAGAGTTTACAATCATGTAAATTTTTTAAAGTTTAATTTTTAGTTTCTATTTCCTTTCTGCTGTTTTTAATTTTTAATAATTTTCGGCTGCTTTTAATTTCGATATTTTTTTTCCAGTTTTTTTTTTTTTTCAATTTTTTTCCTTCTTTCCTCCCTTTACTATCTGTTATTTTGTAAAAAAAAAAAAAAACTTTATTGTTCTGCTGTTTTTAATTTTGATTAATTTTTATTTTGCTGTACATGTATTTCATTTTTTTTTATAATTTTTTTTTAAATGATTTCACTTTTTTTTTTTTTTAAAAAAAAAAAAAATATATTTTGCTATAATAATTTTTTACCAGTGCTTTTTTGCTGTTTTTAATAATTTTTGTTTTTCTGTACATGTATTTGATTTTTAAATTTGTATTTTGCTGCATTGAAATTTTTACTTTTTTATTTTGCTGTATTTAATTTTTAAATTTTTATATTGCTGCATTTAAATTTTTATTTTGCTGTTTTTAACGCTGTATTTAATTTTTTATTTTGTTGTTTTTAACACTGTATTATATTTTTTATTTTGCTGTTTTTAACGCTGTATTT
>JAQGAZ010002227.1:0-19564 GCA_034692225.1 Polydesmus complanatus
GGAAATAGCTCTAAGGCAGTTGAGGGTCATATCTTTGAACTCAAACTTGTACGTCTCCCTTCGCATTGCGGTATACGAAGTACCTCCACCACGGAACACCTCCCGCTATCACCACAACCGCGAAAACAGCTCGTTACAGGTTTTTCAGAAATGGGCTTTTTGGAAAGGGTTAGTACGTACCTCTTTGACCAATGAGGCCAGGTAGAGCGCGGTGAGAGGAGTCTGTTCCGCCGGCTTAAGAACCACGCAATTGCCGCAACAAAGCGCCGGAGCCACCGCGAACAGTTCCAACAGCAGTGGGTAGTTCCACTAAACAATTATTATTATTTTAGAATAAATAATTTTTTTTTCTTTCTGGGGGAGAGGTGGGTGTTATACTGACCGGCATGATGAGGCCCACCACTCCTAGCGCGTCCATTCGAGTGTAAGCGAAATGATCACCATCTGCGCGCCGCAAATTAAAATGTAATAATATTAATTTATATGAGCTTTATCAATGGATATGAATTTGGGAGGAGATTTTTTTTTTTACCGGCAGGGATGGTTTTTCCGTGCAGTTTATCGCAGAATCCGGCGCTGTAGCGGACTATTTTTACGGCGAAATCGATCTCGAACATGGCGAACTTGTAGGTTTTACCGTTGTCCAAGCATTCTAAACGCTTTTGCGAAAAATTTCCAAGTTTTAAAGTTTTTCCATAATATTTACATTGTTAAAAGGGATTTAATACTCATTCAGTTGGGTGCACTTTTTTTTACGGACACCTTGTACTTTTGTGGTTCTTACCGCAATGTAATCGATGTCCCTTTCAATGAGGTCGGCCAGCTTGTAGAGGAGTCGTCCTCTGGCCGAAGCGTCCATCGTCCTCCATTCGGAATTGAGCTCGAAGGCTTTTCTCGCGGCTTCTACGGCTTTGTTAATGTCGGCCTGTGGAAACGCAAACTCACTCCATTAATAAAAACATGGTATTTACATTAGTACTACTTTTTCATTAAAACCCATTCGCATTAGACTTGAAAAACTTTATTTTTTAACAGCGCTAATAATACCGCAAAACTTGGTTATAGCGTTATGGGAGGGATACCGTAATTTATGATGTTATATCCGAGTTCTAGACAAGATTATTGGTTTTTGTTAACGCAATGACAGAGTTATTTAAAGTTTTCTTTTGCAAAAAAAGTTCTAAAAATGACGTTACATCCGAGTTTTTTTAACGTTATAGATAAAATTATTGGGTTTTTTGACGCAATAACAGAGTTTTTTAAAGATTTGTTTGTTAGGAGAGTCTTAAAAACTGACGTTACATCCGAGTTATAGTAATGCAATAAAGTGAGAGCGATGCGGAAGCTAAAATATGATTCAAAGCGATGTTTTAGAGTAATTTTAAAAGCTTAATAATTTAATTATAAATTATTATTGACTTTGTACCGGTTTGGAATTTTAATTATTGAAATTTTGGAATTTTAATTTTGCACAAAAAAAAACAAAAAAAAAATTCTAAATTTTATTCTAATGATTTAGAAAAAAAGTGTATGAAAATAGAATTTTCAGATTGATTGAAATGATATTTTTTTTTCTGGATTTTTATTGGGCAGTAATAAAAAAAACTCCCAGATTGATGGAGGAAGAGAAATGAGGCTTTTGGGGAAAGGAAAAAGATGGGGGAATTGAGATGGATATGCGAGTGAAAGAAAATGATACCTACGGGATTACATTTTTTTTTATTTTATTTATTTATTTTTTTTTTGTAGGGATTATTTATCGGTACTAAAACATGTAAATTGTACCCGGGATGAACCCCCGAAAACGTATACTCAGAAGAACTTATTTTTTTTTAAAAATTTGTTTTAATTTTAAAAAAATTCGTTGATGCAAATTTAATAAACGCTTATGTAAATTCAAGAAAAAAAATATCGTTCATAGATCAGTATAATCTCGTTCACAGGTCAAAAAATTACTCGTTCACAGGTCAAAAAATGACTCGTTCACAGATAAAAGAAATCGTTTTTAGATCTCAAAAAATCTCGTTCTTATATCTCAAAAAATCTCGTTCGTAGATCAGTATAATCTCGTTCGTAGATCAATATAATCTCGTTCGTAGATCAATATAATCTCGTTCGTAGATCAGTATAATCTCGTTCACAGGTCAAAATAAAAAAAAGATGTCGTTCTTAGATTTCAAAAAATATTGTTCGTAGATCAGTAAGCTCTCGTTCATAATCATAAATCAATAAGATTTCGTTCACAGGTTAAAAAAAAAAAAATGTCGTTCTTAGATCTCAAAAAATCTCGTTCGTAGATCAGTTAAAAAAATTATTCGTTCACAAATAAAAAAAAATTCGTTCACAGTTAAAAAAAAAATCGTTCCTAGATCTGAAAAAATCTCGTTCGTAGATCAGTATAATCTCGTTCACAGATAAAAAAAAAATCGTTCCTAGATCTGAAAAAATCTCGTTCGTAGATCAGTATAATCTCGTTCACAGGTCAAAAAAAAAATCGTTCTTAGATTTCAAATAATCTCTTTCATAGATCAGTTAGCTCTCGTTCATAATCATAAATCAATAAGATCTCGTTCACAGGTTAAAAAAAAAAAAATCTTGTTCTTAGATCGTTTTTGGAATAATAATAATGTACCTTGTCGCCTTCTTGAATATCCGTGATTTTTCCTCCGTGGCTGGGGTTGATGGTGGGAAAGGTTTTCCCGCTGGCAGATTTATGCCACTCGTTGTTAATGAAAATCTACGTTCATTAACATAATTAATTTAACAATCAAAATATTTTTCACTTTTCATTATTATTGGTATTATTATTATTTTGGCTTAATCGACTTTAAAAAAGCATTTAAAATTCATTTGAAAAATATTAAAATTAGTTTAAAAAAATAAAATAAAATTAACCTTACGTTTTTATAACTTTAAATTTTTTTTAAAAAAAATATTACCATTATTTTAAAAAAATTAAAAAAAAAAAAAAATGGTTGAAATTGCTTTAAAAAAATAATATTAAAATTCGTTAAAGGTCTCTAAAAAAATATTTAATTTTTTTTTTTTAAATTTTAAAAGTGTTTAAAATTGTTTTTAAAAAAAAGCTTTTAAATTTCCTAAAAATGTTAAAAAATGTCTAAATTAATTTTTTTAAAAAAATATACTGTACAGTAATTAAATTGCTTTAAAAAAAAATGTCAAAATTCATAAAAAAAAAAGTTCTTAAAATATTTTCTTTAAAAAATATGAATTTTTTAAAACAATTTTTATAATAAATAAAACTAATTATTAACCTCTTAAAATTACAATTAAAAAAATGCTTTCCTTACCTTAGTGAACTTAACGTCGGGTGTTTTTATGACCATGTTGACTTCGTTTTTCGCCCAACCAAAAAAAAAAACAAAAACTCTTGAATAAGTAAACAAATCGAAAGTCGCGATATAAAAGTGAAGGCGGAGGATAGGTAGAGCGGCAATTTATAATAAAAATGGCGAAGGTGAAATGAATTAATTAGTACGGCGTTAATCACACGCTCGTGCATGCGCCCATTATCACGCGACGGATTGACCCGGCCGGGCGATAAACGGAAGCACGCGCCAGACCCAACACATTTAATATTACTCATAAAAATAATCGTCGCGTGACGTTTCCCCGCCCCCCAGCGCCATTCATATAACGAGTCCAGCGGAACATTCCACCTGCCCAGGGACTGATTGAGCTCTCGCGCGGCCCAGGGGATACTAGTGGGGCTCACAATTAGGAGCAGGCAATCAGAAGGGAATTTTAAAACTTCATTTGCGCGAGGGTTTACTTTTTAAAACTTTATTTGCGCGAGTGTTTAATTACTAAAACTCCATTTGCGCCAGTGTTTGCTTCTTAAAACTCTATTTAAGCGAGTGTTTACTTCCTAAAACTTCATTTGCGCGAGTGTTTACTGCTTAAAACTTCATTTGCGCGAGTGTTTATTTCTTAAAACTCTATTTAAGAGAAGTTTGCTTCATTAAACTCCATTTGCGCGAGTGTTTACTTACTGAAATTCCATTTGCGCGAGTGTTTACTTCATAAAATTCCATTTGCGCGAGTGTTTACTTTATAAAACTCCATTTGCCCGAATGTTTATTTCTTAAAACTCCATTTGCGCGAGTGTTTACTTCATTTGCGCGAGTGTTTACTTCATAAAATTTCATTTGCGCGAGTGTTTTATAACTTAAACTTCATTTGCGCGAGTGTTTACTTCATAAAACTTCATTTGCCCGAATGTTTACTTCATAAAACTCCATTTGCGCGAGTGTTTACTTCATAAAACTCCATTTGCGCGAGTGTTTACTTCATAAAATTCCATTTGCGCGAGTGTTTACTGCACAAGACTTTATTTCAGCGAGTGTTTGCTTCTAAAAACTTTATTTACGCGAGGTTTGGGTTCCTAAGCCCTTTATTTCCCCAACATTTACGAATTGGCTTCTTGTACGCGCGGAAGTGTGAAGCGGTGGGGACTTGGGGCCCTTCTTTTCTGCGCCTGCCCTCCATAATAATAATTATGACTCCACCTGGATTACGAAATTGCGTTATTTATTTATTTATACGTAGCGTCCGAGACTAAATTCTGTAATATTTTTGGTTATAATTTTTTTTTCCTCACGAAACTTAATCAACTTTTTCGTTTTTATTATTATTATTATTATTATTATTATTACTGTATTTGAAAAGCTGAACGAAAGTAATGCTTTCGATTATGAGAACAATTTTCTAGCACGCGTTGCTTTTAATTAAATCTTTTTCGTGTTTTTTGTTTTTAATTATTATTATATATTACTGGTATATATAATTTTTGCTTTTCATTCGTTATAGATTATTATGTTAACATTGACATTTCGTTAATAGCATTTTAGTGCAACTTAATTATTATTATTATTATTTTGGTACTGTATATGGAGGAAGCGCTTGAAAGTTAGCACTTTCCGGTCTTTTCCTTTTCCGGTATCTTCCGTTTATTTCTATGTTTTTTTTATTGGGATTTCTTTTATTTATTAGAATTTTTTTTGTTTTATAGGGATTTTTTTTGTCTATAGGGAATTTTTTTTTATTTAAAGGGATTTTTTTTTATTTATAAGGAATTTTTTTTATTTGTAGTGATTTTTTTTCATTTGTAGGGATTTTTTTATTCATAGGGATTTTTTTATTTATAGGGATTTTTTTTATTTATAGGGATTTTTTTTCATTTGTTGGGATTTTTTTTATTTATAGGAATTTTATTTGTTTACTGGTATGTATAGGGATTTTTTTTATTTATAGGGATTTTTTTATTCATAGGGATTTATTTTATTCATTGGGATTTTTTTTACTTGTAGGTATTTTTTTATTTATAGGGATTTTTTTTTATTTACCGGTATGTATAGGGATTTTTTTTTTATTTACAGTGACTTTATAGGAATTTTTTATTTATAAAAAATGTTTTTATTTCTTTAGATAATCTTTTATTTATAAGAATTGTTTCTTAATTTCATGGATTTTTTTTAAAAAATTAATTTGATACAATTTATTTTTCTATTTACAGAGATTTCTAGACATTCTCCCTACTTCGCCCGACAGCGTTGTTAATCTGACAGCACTAATATCGCGAGCATTCGCCTCGTTTGCTACGAATGGTCAGTAGATGGCGCTCCATTTCGTCGTGCATTTCAACAGCAGCAGCCTATCAGCTGAAGAAAGAAAAAAAAAAAAAATCCCCCGCTAGTCCCCTAATGAGTGAGGGAGTGTGTGTGTGCGTGTGTCAGGCAGAGCGCGAGAGAATTTCTCTCGTCTTCCCCTCCTCCTCTTCCTACCGTTGGTCAGTCGGATTCTATAGTTTCGGTAAAAGAAAAATACGTGCGGTGCCTGAGAGTGAACGATAATATTAAAAGCTCCGCGCGTGTGATCGAATGAAAGAAGAAGACGGAATCTAAGCGCGGGCGTCGGCGGCGGCCGAAGTAATGGTGTGAAAAAGACGGTTGTACACGGTGAAATGAGCGTATTCGATGCGGTTTCGTGTGTTGTCGAACGCAGCAGCGCTTCAAAACCCAAGCTTAAATCGTAATAATTCTCGTCGTCTCGTTCGACGGAGAAGAAACTCTAATAATAATAATAATACATAAAAAAAAAAAGAAGCGTCTGGTCGCGAGTGGTAGGCGCGAAGAGAAGGCAGCAGGGGTGATTAAACGGCGTTTGATCCAATTTGTACCCGTAGCCTATTCCAAACCGCCGCAGTCAACCCCCATCATAATATAAACAGGGGAGAGAGAGAGATAGCTACGGAAGCCCACCAGGGGCCGCATTTCTGGCTACGGAAGCCGGAGAGTGCCGCATCTCTCGCTACGGAAGCTTCGCCGGTACCATCACTCTTCGGTTTATCTAATTAATAATGATTTTTCTTAATTATTATTTTTTAAAAACAAATTTAATTTTTAATTAATTTTAAGTTTAGAAAAACGCGTTAATAATTTTTAATTTTTTTTTCCCTATTAAAAAAAAAAAAGGTAAACAAACGCGGTATTTTGACTACGTACGGTACGGTATTAATTTTTTTCATTTTTTTGGATCATGAAAGGATTAATAATTTAAATATGAGTAAGTGGGCGGTGGTCGTTTTTCTACACGCGAATATTACGACGCTCAAATCGACGTTATTTGTTAATTCGTGACTTTGGAACGCGAATTATTACGGTATAAAATTATCAACACCGGCAGCAGCCAGTGTAGTGCTTGTTGTTGTTTTTGATTTTACGGTATCTCGTGAGTGTGATTTATGTTTATTATTTTGGGTTTAACTCGCGTGTTCGAATTACTTAATTAATGAATGAAAGGAAGAGAAAAAGAAAAAAAAAAAAAAGGGAAGCTGTAATAATAATAATTTTTTGTTTGTTTACATGAATCGCGTACGACGCCTCGTGAGTCCCCACTCGGATCAACCGGTGAAATAAAAAAAAGTCGGGATTTTTATATTTACAACGGGATTTAAAAAATCCTCTCTCTCTCTCTCTCTCAACGTAAATAATAATAATTATTATTATAATGGCAGACGACGACGAAATCTTATTCGACGAGGTGTACGAGTTGTGCGAAGTCATTGGAAAGTAAGTGCAACGTTTTTTTTTTTTTCATTATTACACAATCATGTCATGTAATATATACACGGTGTCCGGAAAAAAACCGAACCCAATAATTATTATACAGTGAAGGTATGTGGGGTGAAGCAGGGAGAGTGTGAACGTAGCTGTTGTGTAGTGAGGTGGGGGGGACATTATGAGGGGGTATGATGCTTGTTTTGAGACCGGAAGTGAACATTCAAAACACAAAATTAGAACAATTCAATGTTAAATTTATTAAAGTAAAGTTTTTCCACGTGTCATTCAAATATTTGCATTATTAAAACGATTTCATTCTAATTGAGTTGGGTTCGGTTTTTTTCCGGACACCGTGTATATCATATTCTATGTATGTAGGGGTGTAGGGTGCGCGTGTGTTATGTGCGTGCTGTAGATTACGCCAGCGTTTACGTGCGGCGTTCTTTTCGTTTTTTTTTTTTTACCGTTTGAGTTTATTAGATTTGTACGATGGCTCGGAAGTGTGGATAGGAAAAAAATGTTGCGTGGTGCATCAGAGGTCAATTCGAGTATGGGGTTCTCAACCCGATGACTCTCGTCTCCAAAACGACGAAACTTAAAAACGTGATGATGAGTTGAGTGGAGTGCGCGAGTTATTCCATTTGACCCTTCAGTTTGGTGACTTCGCTGTTTAAAAGTAAAAAGAGGGCGAGTACAGTCTTTGGGCAAGTCGAGTACATACTGTAGTTAAATAAAAATCTCGCCCAGAGTTTGCAGTCGAGTCAAAAAAAAAAAAAAGGGAAAGTAATTTGAGAGCGGAGTCGAGTGGGTTATTTGAAACGAGAGAGTATCTCGATCGAGTATAAAATTTGGACGAGTCGAGTGAGCAGCTCGCCCGAATTTTTGCAGTTAAAAGTGGAAGGGGGAGGGTACAATCGTATTTGAGAGCGAGTCGAGTATTGATGGCGAGTAGTTCGCCCGAGTTTGTAGTGCAGTAAAAAAAAAGGGGCGAGTGAAGAAGTTAAGTGATAAATTGCGTAGCTCGGTCGAGTTTGTAAAGCAGTAAAAAAAAAAGGGGCGAGTTAAGGGGGTTAAGTAATAAAGTGCGTTGCTCGGCCGAGTTTGAAGTGCAGTAAAAAAAAAAAATGGGCGAGTGAAGGGGTTAAGTAATAAAGTTGCGTAGCTCGGCCGAGTTTGTAGTGCAGTAAAAAAAAAAGGGCGAGTGAAATGGTTAAGTGAAATGGTGCGTAGCTCGACCGAGTTTGTAGTGCAATAAAAAAAAAAGGGCGAGTGAAGGGGTTAAGTGATAAGGTGCGTAGCTCGGCCGAGTTTGTAGAGCAGTAAAAAAAAAGGGCGAGTGAAGGGGTTAAGTAATAAATTGCGTAGCTCGGCCGAGTTTGTGGTTCGAATTGCTCCGTTATTAACCTAGCTTTAAGCGTTTTTAATACGGTATTGTTTAATTTCGATTCCTATATCGATTTTTAAGGTTAATTTAATTTTGTAATTGTTCTGTAGTCATCTCCCTCCCTCCTCTCCCCCTACCCATTACCTTTGACGCTAATAATTAGATTGCTATTATTTTTTTTTTAAATTTGAAATTCAAGTTCAGCTTTTATAGGGAGAGTGGAGTGGGTGGAGGTTAACTATATTTAATTAGCCTGAAAATTATGATTAATTTTACGAAGCGCGTAGGCAACTGATTACGCGTTTTGTATTGGGATTTACAGTCTGTAATTTTTGCTTCCCACATAGGCTTTAATTATTACTATGATTGAAAATTTAGCGGCGCTTTCCACCAACCAGATTCTGGTTTTACTAAAACCAGATACAGTCAAAAGTGGTTCAACTAAAACCTGATTCGCGGTGGAAACACACGGCGAAAGCAGTAAGAATTAGGCTGAGAAATGAAATAGGCTGAAAGTACCAGAAAATTAAATTTCGAGAAAAACGAGATTTTAATTTGGTGAATTTTTTTTAAATTTTTAAGTCAGTTTTATTAGACTTTTTTCCCCTCCTATTTATCATCTTTAAAATTGATCTAAACAAATTATTCTTAAAAACTGAACATTTTTTTATATGAAATATTAAAAAAATATAGAAAATTTTTGAAATTATAAAATGTGTTTTGGACAGCTGTAAAAGTGACAGCTGTAAAAGTGACAGCTGTAAAAGTGACAGCTGGGACAATCACTTTACATGCTCATATTGAGAGCCAATTTAGAGACAGAATTAAAGCAAATGGTAGTTATAGTATAGGTACTACACTACATACAACTTTTTGTAAATAAGAAAAATTAAAATTTTTTGAAGAATTGGTACTTTCAGCCTTTTTGTCATTTCCACTCTTTTTTTATTATTAATTACCGTAGTAATAAACAAATTTATTTTATTAATAATTTAAATCAAAATAAAAATATTTGAAATCCCAAAATTATTTAAATTTATAAATAGGTATTATTTTTGATTAAAAAAAAAAAAATGAAATTTTGAAAAATAATTCTCTGAAATTTTTTTTAATTACTAGAAATTAATTTTCTTCGAAATCTGTTTTCTAGAAGTTATGTTGCTTTTTGTATAGGATGAGAAGGATTTAGATTTTTAAGTTTAATATAAAAAATTGATTGTAGTTAATTTTTTTTTTTTTTTTAATTTTTGAATGTTTGGAGTGGTCGCCCTAATTAAGTCTCTTATCTGCAATTTCTGAAGAACCCCCCCCCAATGGAATGCACAGTACATATACAGACCATCTTTTTTATCAAGAAAACGAGATAAAAATATTATTTTTATATCGTACGCTTTTAGACGCAACTTTGAACTGTCATTTTCTTTAATTTTAATGAAATTGACCTTTAATATGGGACTTGGTCGGAGAGAGTGTTTTGAATCAAAAATCACGTTTTTAATAGCAAAAATTACGTCCAGTCTCTGTAACGAGACCAAATTAAAAAGTGGTCTTCAAATAAGATGTTTTAATTTTTTGATCGTTCTTAAGAAAATTTTTATTTTTGACGATTAAAAGAGGGAAAAAAATAAAATATATTTTTTAATGACCTTTAAATGTAAATTTCAAAGTGCAATATTTTGTTTGGGGACTTAATTTCCGCCCTTTAAACGTTCTCGGTGTTTGCTTTTCTACCCACCCTCCCTCCCACCTACGCTACGGTATGCGATGGCCCCCCCCCCCTCCTTTCCCTGTCTCCCTCGACTCCGCCCCCGCAGTGTTGATTTAACCTGCTGCTATTGTTCCGTCTTATCTAATTGTGTCACGAATCACGTGACGAAAGATGAAATGCACATCCTTGAAGTGAAGCGAGCGAATGGAATTCAGCGAACAACATGGGTCGCGCGGCGTTTAAAGGGGGTGGTTTAGGAGGGGGGGATGACGACACCTTTTCCGCCCGCAGCTCCGGAAGTCGAGGAAACCGGCGACGATTATAATTAAGTCAGCCGAAACATTTACCGATTCGAAATTAAAGCTGGGAAATTCTACTTTTTTTTATTATCAACACTTTCATCGTTTTTCACTGTGTGCTTTTTTTTTTTGTTTTAGGAGAAAGTAATAAAAATAATTAGTCATTAAAAAAAATAATAATAATAATAAAAAAAAAAACAATTAAAAACGGTACCGGGGTAGTGTTTTGATTTTTTTGACGCTATAGCCGAGACTAACATTTTTTTTACGTTATATCAGAGATTAACATCTTTTTTTTTGCGTTATAGCCGAGAATAACATCTTTTTTTTTTTTGCGTTATAGCCGAGATTAACAGTTTTCTTAACGTTATAGCCAAAATTAAAAAAAATTTAGCGTTGTATCCGAGAATAACATATTTTTTTTTTGCGTTATAGCCGAAATTAACAGTTTTCTTAACGTTATAGCCAAAATTAAAAAAAATTTAGCGTTGTATCCGAGAATAACATATTTTTTTTTTGCGTTATAGCCGAAATTAACAGTTTTCTTAACGTTATAGCCGAGATTAACATTTTTTTAGACGTTATAACGGAGAATAAAATTTTTTTTTGCGTTATCGCCGAGATTAACAGTTTTCTTAACGTTATAGCCGAGATTAACATTATTTTAGACGTTATATCGGAGAATAACATCTTTTTTTTGCGATATAGTCGAGATTAACAGGGATTTTTTACGTTAAATCCAAGAATATTTTTTTAACGCTATAGCCGAGATTACCCATCTTTTTTTATCGATATAGTCGAGATAAACTTTTTTTTTTACGTTATAGCAGAAACTAATATTTTTTAACGCTATAGCCGAGATTACCAATCTTTTTTTTATCAGTACAGCCTAGATAAACTTTTTTTTTTTACGTTATAGCAGAAGCTAATATTTTTTAACGCTATATCTGTGGTCTACATTATTTTTTACGTTATAGCCGAGACTAATTTGCTTTTGACGCTATATTCTTGGTCAATATTGTTTTTTACGTTATAGCCGAGACTAATATGGTTTTTTACGTTATAGTCGAAACTAATATGGTTTTTTACGTTATAGACGAGGCTAATATCCGAGATTAATTTTTTTTTACTTAGTTTTTACTACGTTATTTTTCTATAGTAGTTTGCAATGTTTATTTTCGAATTCTACAAAAATTTCTAACACTAATTTTGATTCTTAAAGAGCGACTTTTCGCAATTAATTTTATTTAAAAATAAAATTCCCCTCTTCCCGGAAGTTGAAGTACAGTAATTTTCAAACGTAGGGTGAACTTTTAATTAGTTAATTTCGAGATTAATTTTCGACGCGAAGATAATAAATTTTGGCTGTTACGCCACAACGGAGAAACCTTGAGGCCTGAAGTGACGTCTGACGGCGGAGAAGCGAAACTACACGACATTGTACTCGTAGTAGCTGCTGCTGCTGCAACACACTTTTTCTTATTAATTCGGGTGACACGTCGAATTAAGAGAGCGTAATTGATGGGCGGAGTTTGTGCACTGACGTCACACCACGCCATCTTCTAACCTTTGTTTCTTCCATCGTGTGAGTGTGCGCGAGAAGCTCTATTTATTTTAACATATTTTTTTCCTCATTCGTTTTATCACGCTCTATCTAAAACGTTACATCATCACTCAGGTGTTCGTGTCACCATTCACTTTTTTAATGATGGAGATCAGCAGCCATCTTGAACGCTTTCAAGGTCACTCAACCCCTTTCCACTCCGAAACGCAACATAGCGTGTCATTCGGCAAGGATAATAATTAATTAACTCGAGAACTTCTATACAGAGACCAGCGTTGAGACCGAATAAAAGTGGTCTTCGAATAGATTTGGTTTTTGATTAGAGACCACTGTTGAAATCGACTAAAAGTGGTTTTCAAATGGGGGGTGGTCTTCTAATAGAGACCTCTGTTGAAATTGGGACTTACAATGGTAGGTGGTCACGGCCTCGCTGTAGAGGTGGTCGACTTTGAGAGGTGCATTAATAAAGGAACATATTTTGGAGTGGTCATTCTTCGGAGATGTTCTCGCGTAGAGAATTCACTGTACACTCAGGGCCCCGGAATTTATAGATTTAGCTGAGAGTGAGAGCGCCCTTATCACACACAGGAGTGCGCTCTTAAGTGTTCCCTTTAAATTTTTTTTTTTTTTTTTGGAGGGTAGTCATCAACGTGTATATCCTACTTTTAAGGGGTGGAATTGTTTGAGTAAACACTCATAGAGGACTAAGTAAATCACTTACTCAATTTCTTGAGTGTTAACTCTTTCTCAAAGCTCAGTGAGGGCAGCTCTCAACTCTGCGAAAGCGAAATTTATTTCTTGAGTTGAGTGATTACTTAAGTCCTCTATGAGTGTTTACTTAAATTCTTAAATAATTCCAACCGTTAAAAGTACACATTTCTGAGTAAATGTTCATGACTAGCCGTTTATGAGTTGAGTCCTTCCCTCACTTAGCTTTGAGCAAGAGTTAGCACTCGAGTCTCAAACGGTGTTCTCTGTACAGAGGTTTTCTTTTATCTTCTAAATTATTATTGTATAATTCTAAATGTTATGCCCAAGCTAACACTCAAGTGCACTCTTTTCCTCTATTTAAAAATATTACTTGAGTTGAGGGCAACCCTTCACTCGAAGACTGAGTGAACACTATTAATCCCTCCCCAATCACTTTTGAGTTCTAACTTTATTCCCGAAGCTATAAGTGATGGAAGCACTCAACTCAAGAATCCTGAGGGTTACTCCAAACTCAAGCGCGCATCGAATTCTTGCTTTTTCTGGAACTTTTTTAGAACGTGATTGGTTCCATTTTGATCGAATTTCATCCTCTCCTTCGTCTTTTGCAAGCATCGCTTTGAGAAAGGGAGAGTGATGCCGCTTTGATCGAGGGAGCGTGGTGTGGGGGCGGATGTACGCTGGGGGGTTTTAATTCGCTGCTAATTGCCAATCAGTGGAGTGTGGGCTCTCCTCTCCCCCTAAGGAGGAGGAGGGAAAGGGGCGGAGTGAGACGCGCGACGATATTTTTTTTCTTTTCGTCTCCGAGAATGTTTTCTTCTTCCTGTTCGACGACGACGATGGAATTAATATGAATAATTAAATTCTTTTGAGGTTTGAATGAGGAGTTGCTGCTGTCACCGGAGGGGGGAGGGGGGGGGGGTTGAAGGGGGAGGCGATGAGGACGGGGGGGACACACAGAACTGGTACAGTTTGAAATACAGCCTCATTATTTCGAATTATGGCGCAGTATTTGCACCCCCCCTCTCCCTATCATAACGTATCGTACGTCGCTACCGGTAGTAGCAGAAATTAATATATTTATTGAATTTTGCCGCAATAAGGGCGCAGTTGGGACCCCGGACCCTCGCCATTAAGTGAATCGCCATAAGCTGCAATCCATTTTGGCGTTCCGCACAACACTCAAAACACATAGTAACAAGTGACGTGGATGAAGATTCGCTAAATACGTTAACTACGTTAACATGCAAAGTGACGTCATCGCATAACTTGTGAAAAGGTGATGACATAGGATCCTTAGCTAAACGCAAGTTATGCTATTACGTCACTTTGCATTTTAACGTACTTAACGGTCTCTATTGAGATTTTTCTTATAATGTACAGTAGCGACAATTTTCTTGTGTAGTAGTGATCATTTGACAATAATAATATTGTCAATATTGAGAATTTGCTTGTTCAATATTGACCACGTCTTTATTGTGTAGTACAGTATTGACAATTTTCTTGGGTAGTATTGACAATTTTCTGGTGTAGTGTAATATTGACAATTTTCTTGGCTAGTATTGACAGTCTGGTGTAGTGCAGTATTGACAATTTTCTTGTACAATTTTGACAATTTTCTTGGCTAGTATTGACAGTCTGGTGTAGTGCAGTATTGACAATTTTCTTGTACAATTTTGACAATTTTCTTGTTTAGTACTGTACTGTATTTACAATTTTCTTGTACAATTTTAACAATTTTCTTTTACAATTTTGACAATTTTCTTGTTTTGTATTTACAATTTTCTTGTAGAATTTTGACAATTTTCTTGTAGAATTTTGACAATTTTTTTGTAGAATTTTGACAATTTTCTTGTTTAGTATTTACAATTTTCTTGTTTGGTATTTACAATTTTCTTGTTTAGTATTTACAATTTTCTTGTTTAGTATTTACAATTTTCTTGTACAATTTTGACAATTTTTTTTTAGAATTTTTCCAATTTCCGTGTACAATTTTGACAACTTTATTTTCCAATATTAAGAATTTCGTCATTCCATAAAGTCTCATTTTCCCCCTCAGTTCAATTTATTTATTATTATTTTTTTTTCAATAATAATAATTTTCGTCCATTAAAGGACAAACCGGTAGTAACTTAATTACAGAATAAAAAAGTTCCTACCATTGGAGTAGTAAAGCTTCATCTTTTTTAATATTTTATTTTTATAAAAATCGATAAATCGCCTCAATTTATACACCTATACAGTAGTACAGTACATAGTCAGTCTATCGATTTTTTTTATTTCTTAAAAATAAAAAAAAAAAAGGATTTTTCTTGGAATTAACAATTAGTATAGAAGATAATCAAAAACCTGGAAGGAATATTAATTAGTCGCCATGGCGACTGGCGAAAGCAGACATTTTTGCTCTATCTCGCACCTGTTTTCCAACCTAAAAAAAAAAAATCTTTCAACCAAATTTAATTACTGCACTTGGCAACATTGAATGTTCTATAAGTTATCTAATTAGCACAGCCGTTTAATCAATTTATTCCACTTTTCATATTTACAACTTCGTTCCCCTCTCTCCCTTAATTAAATTTTTATATAAACCAAGCCCCTCTAATTAATTCCGGAACCAATTCTGTATATCCAGTTGGGAGCCGGCCTTAACCCTTTGAGCTCTCCCTCATCCAAGATGGAGGACGTAGCGCAGGGAAATATCAAAAGTCAAGCAAAGCATTATTATTATTATTATTGCGTTGGTGAATGGAGGTTGCGCGTGCATTACCTAGATTAAAACTTTGGTTTTTTAAAAAAAAAAACTAATTAAAAGTAGTTTAGGTTAGTTAATGGCCGAACGGACTTATCTTTTAGATGAAAATGAAAGCAGCAGCAACAACTCTCTCCTCGCTTAAGTCACGTTCACACTGCAGCTCTTCCTCTATCTCCACATGCACACTCTGGGACATGAAACTGTTTTTAATATAAGCTAGTAGATACTTCAAGTAGATGCTTAAGGAAGGTACTTGCTGAAGGAGAGCCCCCCCTCCTATACTCTTAGCAACGGTTCTGGAACCTTAGAAGTGGAACCGTTTGATTGGTTACCATTTGAATCGAGTTGCGTGTATTTGGTTTTAAAATAAATAAATAAAAAGAAAAAACTCCGGCGTCGACGAAATATTGGAGGGGGGGGGGGGGTCTCGTCCACTTCCTGTCGCCCCACTTCCGCCCCCCCCCCCCCCCCTCCCTCTTTCTGACGACAGATAAACGAAAATATTGCGCTGGCTGGGAAATACGACGACCGGAACTAGTGGCCGCTGTCTACGATATGAAAAACGATCTAACGTCTCTCCCCCTCTCCATTCCTACTTCCCCTTCATAGCTCCTCCTCCTCTCCCTACTAGAACCCTCTCTCTTTCCCTGACTCCCCCCCCCCCTTTTTTTTGGTTGCGAAAGGTAAACCAACTTTATTTGATTAGATTCAATGCGAATGGCAACGTTTTCATTTCAAATACTGTAAATGGATTGCGTATTTGACGGTGGAACCTCTGTTGGAAGACCACCGTTGGAAGCCTCTAAAAGTGGGCCTTAAGACGCGAGTGGTTTTTAAATACAGAGTTTTTATGTTACGGTATAAAAAATTTAATTAGGAGTAAAGGGGGGGTGGGTTATTTTAATTTTATAAGTGGAAGGGGTGAGCTATTTTTGCTTGCATAAGTGGGAAAGAGAAAGCATTTTACTTTTATAAATGAGACGGGTCTGTTATGCTTCTTTAAGTTTGAAGGATGGACTGTTTTGTGCTTGTATAAGTGGGAAAGATAAAGCATTCTACCTTTATAAATGGGACGTGTAGGCTATTTTGCTTCTATAAGTGGAAGGGATAGGTCATTTTTGCTTGTATAAGTGAGAAAGATGAAGCAGGTTACTTTTATAAATGGGACATGTAGGCTATTATGTGGAAGGGGTGGGCTATTTTGCTTGTGTAAGTGGGAAAGATAAAGCATTTTACCTTTATAAATGGAACGTTTAGGCTACTATGCTTCTATAAGTGGAAGGGGTGGGCTATTTTGCTTGTGTAAGTGGGAAAGATAAAGCATTTTACCTTTATAAATGGGACGTGTAGGCTATTTTGCTTCTATAAGTGGAAGGGATGGGCTATTTTGCATGTATAAGTGGGAAAGGTAAAGCATTTTACCTTTATAAATGGGAAGTTCATCTTTTAGTTTAAGGAGTGGGCTATTTTGTGCTTATATAAGTGTTATATAACGAAAAAAAAAAGTTAATGTATTTTACCTCTATAAGTGGGAAATATAAAGCTATATTGCTTCTATAAATGAGAGAAAGATTTTTTTTTATCTTTATAAGTGAGAAGTTAAGCTAATTTTGTTGCTTTTATGAGTGGAATGGATAAGTTAATTTAATCTCTATAAGTGGGAAAGAGTCGCTAATTTAATTTTTTTTCAGGGATTCCCATAATTACAAACCAATGACTACATTTTTGCCGCGACCTGTATACCGTAATAACAACGTTAATGTGGCTGTGAATGCAGCAGCGTGTTTATCTCGCACACACACACCCTGTAGAAAGCGTAGGGCGAGGAGTGACGTAAGAGATGGAAAGGAATTTTAATTACGCGTTTATTAAAAACAAAATGGCGCCAGTGAGTTTGTTGTTGGGTCGAGTCAGCCAATCTTCTTCTCCTTCTTCTTCAGGAATTCTTTTTTTTTTTTTCTTTTTCTTCTTAAAATTTTTTCTTTATTATTATTTTCAGTTCCAATCGGCAACACTTTTCTCTCTCGTTGTTGGAAATAATTTGTTGTTAAAAATTCCCGATCGATAAATCAGTCAAAAGCAATGAAACTGTAAAGTTGTTGTTGACTTTTCAGCAGCGAATAGTAATAATAATAATACTGTAATAGTAATTTCTAGGCTGCTGTTTTAAAACGTTCCAGCTGTCAGCTCGGTCGAGTGAGAAGGGTGAGTGGGATGGAGGGAGCAACGGACATTTTATTTTAGTTCAGACGCATTTTTTTTTTGTTTTAGTTTTTGGTGTTTTTTTTTTTAATTTTTTTTTTTTTGTGTAAAAAAATAATAATTTTTGAGGTTTTACAGCTGGATAATAATTTTGAAGTAAAAAGTTTAAGAAAAACGTGAACGCCATGAGAAATTTCGAGTATACAGTCTCGATTATCCGGACAAGTCGATGTCAGAGGTGGTCCGGATACGCGAATATCCGGATAATTGAATTGCATTCCATTTTTTTTTTTTCGGGTTTTAAAAATATTTATATAGAAAACACATCCGGATAATCGAGACTCTAGTGTGCTCCTTGCTTTTAACCTTTAAGATGAATGGGAGAAACAGTTTACTATACACAGAGAAACCTTTGTAGCGAGACCAGCGTTGTGACTGACTAAAAAGTGGTCTTTAAATGGAGGTGTGTTTTTTTTCTTTCAAATAAATAAAAAAATATTTGGTACTGTTCGGTTTGGTGGCAGGCCACGCGTAAAATTTAAAACTAACGATAGTATCGCAAACATCGATTCGCACATAAATTAATATGGAAGCTAATCGATTATCGAATGGCGATACTATCGATTAATTTTAGATTATACGCGTGGCTGCCATCAAACGGAACAGTGTAAACAGTACCTAAATTTTTTTAATTTTCTGGTTAAGCGGGTTTTTTAACTAGAATTTTATTACTAGATAATTGTAATCAAGTGTTTACAACTATTTTATCTATTCAAGCGTTGCACTCGAAAAATGTTGACTCACCAAAAAAATAATCGTCTGTGACTGCGCACTATGCTACTGCGCAGCATGGCGGTGATCTTCAAATAAGAGACTTCTATTGAAAATGGGGTCTTAAAATAGAGGCGGTCACGGTCTCGCGGTAAAGGTGGTCTACTATTGGCAGTGCATTAACGTGGAAAAATCGAAGGGACGTTTTCGAGGTGGTCTCCAAACGCAGGTGGTCTTCCATAGGAGGTGTTTTTGCCTAAATTTTCAATTAAAGAGATTCAAATACGAAACGATTAAAATCGAACTCTTTTACGAAGACTGGAATACGTTTAAGGGTGTGATTTATTATTATTGTTTTTTTTTTTTTTTTTTTTTAAATGGTTGGGTTTGTGCGCGTGTGGAGCTAAGGGAGTTGGGGGTTAAAGAAGACGAAGGAGAAGAGTGGAAAAGGGAGTTTAATTGGGCTTCAAAAATGATGGATGAGCGGCGATTCGGACACTTTTTTTTTCTCTTAACGCGCGTAACACGTGCGAAGAAAAACATGTGACCGGAAAGACAACACATACGTCAGCTGTTTTAAAATTTAAAATTATTATTGTTGTCGTGTTTTTTTGTGCCTTGAGGAAGAGCCGTAGAATTAAGCCCTTACTGTAGTAGCGAACAATAAGCCAACTACGGTATACATCTCTTGGCTCAGGCGTTTAGAGTTATGGGTCATAAGTATACGTCATTTTATCTCTATAAGTGAGAAGTATAGATCATTTTATGTTTATAAGTGAGATCCATATGTAATTTTATCTCTATAAGTTAGAAGGATAGACTTTTTTTACTTCTATAAGTGAGAAGTACAGGTCATTTTATCTCTATAAGTGAGAAGTATAGGTCATTTTATCTCTATAAGTGAGAAGTATAGATCATTTTATCTCTATAAGTGAGAGGCATATGTAATTTTATCTCTATAAGTGAGAGGCATATGTAATTTTATCTTTATAAGTGAGAAGTATAGGTCATTTTATTTCTATAAGTGAGAAATATAGGTTATTTTATGTCTATAAGTGAAAAGTATAGGTCATTTTATGTCTATAAGTGAGAAG
>JAQGAZ010002228.1:0-19558 GCA_034692225.1 Polydesmus complanatus
AACAGCTGCAGTTTTATTGCTCTACTGAAAAATGAAGAAAAATGAGATAGATGGTGTTGCCGCTTAAGCGACGATTTATAAGCACGGATTAAAATTGTTGTTTTTTTAGAATGAAATTATTTATTAATTCTAACACTGGCGTAGAATTTTAATTTTAAAATGTACCGGTAGTTAACATTAATTTCAAACTAATTTTTACAAAAGTTTTTCAAATTAAAAAAAAAAAAAAAATGAGTGAAAATAATTAATATTTAAAGCTGACCCTTTATAAATGATGGTGAATCTAAAATAACAAACAAAACTAATAAATTATAAAAAGAAAACTTTATTTATTAAGTTGGCACTGACGGTTTTTTTTTTTAATATTATTTATTTGATTTTTGTAAGTAAACAGTTAGATCTAAGCTTTTATTTCTAACGATGTTGGAATCAAACGTTAATTGTGAGTGAGCGTTCGTCTTTCTGACATGTCGACGTGATGCTTTCCATTTCAATCCCGGATTTAATGACGTCATTAGCCGCCGGACTTTTTTTAAAAGTTTTTTTTTTTTTTTTTCATCTTCCTCTAAACATCGTTCGTCGATTTTTGAAGGGTCTTGTGTTGTCTTCACTTGAGCATAATCACTCGTTTAGAGATGTCTTTTAGCTTATTTAATTCTCTTGTCTTCACTTGACATTGTGTGCTCAATGCTGAGCTCTTATCCAATCATCGATAAAACAACGTCGTCGTCGTCGTCTGCACGACTTATACGCGTCGTCTTGTTGCGCCAACCAATTTCAATTACATGTACACTACTGTTTTTACAGAGATGTTAACTCTTCTTTTGCTTTTCTTTCTTCGTCTCGAGGGAAGAGATCAGTATTTCAATTACAATGCTGATTGTTTTCCACAATTCCCCACAAGGAAAAAGGACGTTCATGTGGCAAAAACGTATACGCAGTACTTTTGGGTTTTTAGATTTTATTTTTTCTCAAAGTTTGATCGTTTCTAACAACTCCTAATTAATTGATCAATTAGAGACTTTGTGATGTTGAGAATGAGAACTAATGTCACAAAGATTTGGTAGATGTGCATATGCGCATATGAAAAATGCCCATATTTACGGTTTTTATTGTAGCCCGACCCGTGTTCACGTATTGTGCATATTGAATATTTAAACTACGTTATAGCAGTGGTAATAAGTTTTTTTTTTATTGATGAAAAAATACAATATGTAACGTTATTAAGTTGGTTATCTGAAACAGGCCTGATCTGAAATATGTTTTATTTTGGTTTTTGAAGTTGCACAATACATGTACAACAATTATTCCATTTTTATTTCTATTGCAAATTTATCTTAGAATTTTTAAAAAATTTTGTTTTTTTATTTTTCAATACGTTAATAAATTTATTTCTCAAAAACAATTATTAAAATTATTATTGAATATTATGCTGTGTTGTAAAATGAAAAAAATATTAGATTGAACTAGCTCTGCTTTCCATTTCCTTTAGCTTAGAAACTACTGTAATTGCAATATTATTGCGTTTGTTTGTTTTTTCACTTAATTGATTATTGATTTTTAAAATGCAGATACCGCATTGTGCAGTAGTAATCCTCGCATAATATTTTGTTCTTTTTAGAACCGAAGATCGTTACACTTAATAGGGAATTTGCGGTTAAGTTTTTTTGTGTGTGGTTGATTTATGCTTATGACGTCATTACTGCTTTAGATTGATAATTAGGAATTATTTACAAAACTAAGCTTTTTTATTTTAAAATAATTAGTAATTTTTTGTTTGCCTAATCAAATGCTGTGGGTAAAGCGACCATCCGGATAAAAGATTTTTTACTGCAATTATTATATTAATTTGATGACGTTTTTGAGTTAATTAACTTTACCACTGGATTCTATTACAAAAAAAAATTTAACTTGTTTTTAGCTTTTTATAATTGAAAATTTATCCGAGCTATAAATGTGATTACTACCGAGATTGGATTTGGTCAATAGATAAATAAGAGGATGAAAAGTAGTTAATGAGGAGGAAAAAAAGAAAGCCAAGTTAAAGATGACAAGGCTCATCGTAGTGTTAATTGGACGATGGGCATTGAAAACGCTTCTGGTTTCGGTTGCCAACTTGTGCTCGTTGGACGTTCGGCGAATAGACATTATTAGCGATTCTCATCTTTTTCTATCGGAGTGTTCAGCAGTGGATGGATGTGGAATGATAAGTGCCAGGTAGTCATAGCGCACTCGAATGGGGAATAAATAAATAAATAAAAAAAAAAGCGATGGAAACGATTTAGCTTGGCGATTGAGATGGATCAAACAGTTGATTCACAGTTGGCTCGTATCATTTCATCTCTTTTCTTATATATTTTCCCCCCCAGATTCTCTCCATCGTAGAAGGAGCTCATCTAATTATCCCACACACTGTGTTGTTTGTGTATATAGGCAAAGATAAGCTGGGGGTTGCGCGTTAAAATTGAGGAATTGGTGAAGCGATTTTCTTTCTCGGATGATAATGAGAAACGGCGAAATGTGAGGGAGAAAATGAAGGCCGTAAACAACAGACCTATTCTCTCCATAATCAACTTCTTAGCTTCTTCCTCAAACTCATTTTGATTGCAAAATATGCTAACGAGAGACACGCAACCTTTGCAAATGAAAATAAATCAAATCAAAGCCGAAATACTGTACGGGAACCAGCTTTTAACGTTCATGCCAGATTTTTTTGATTTCTATTTTTGTTTCCCCGTTTTTATTTTCTTTATTTCCGCTATTCTCTTAAGATTACTTAAATTACAGTAGTAACTTTTTTGTAGTGCGAAGAAAAATTATTTCGGAATAATTAACATTATTTAACAAAAGTTTTTTGTGGGTCTAAATATTTATTCAGGCGCTTTTGACGTAATGCGTTATTTAAATTAATGTTAATGTGTTGTCATTAATTGCTTTTCGGTTTTGAGAAAAAAGTAATTGCAAAATTATGTTTTTCCGGGATAGGAGTTTTTGCGAGAATGCATTTTCATGAAACCCTTAGGATAATTATTTATGACTTTTCATAGGTTACGAATAATTAATACAGTACAGTATAGCCTTGCATTGTACTAGTTTACGTTTATTTTATTTATTAATACTGCAGTTTTTATTATTTAGTTAAATATTAGGCCTATACGGTATAAGAAGATGCGTTCAATTCTATTAAATGTTTATTAATTTATTATTTATAATGAGAAGTAGACAGCAAAATTGTTAATTAATACAGCACTAGCAGATGCGTTGTGTTTATAGTTGCGTAAATGTGCGCATACACGAAAACACGTGAATCTAAATCAACACTTTTATTAATAGATGTGACCACGAATATTGCGACAAGTGCATATAATACAAATTTTGATATTGGGTTTAGTGTACATGTACTGTATTTATTGTCGTTTTGCTACGGCGTAGGAATTGAATTTAGCATACCATATTCCGCGCAGGAGTAGTGCACATTTTTATTGATGTTTTTATTACTTTCAAAGTGCAGTACATGTACAGGTAACCTTCGTATATCGCGAAGGTTAGGTTCCAAAAAAATGCCGCGTTATGTGAGATAAGGATTAGGCCTACATGCTAATGGTAGAGTTTAGTTCTAAAATCCATTATTTTTTTTTTAAAAAAAAAAGAGTTTAAACTTTAATTGAATATATGCATGTGTAATAATTCATATTAGGCGTTACTCGTATTAGGCAAAATAATTTAACTTTCGTACATGTATTTTAATCATCAATACTGTCTTCATAATTCAACGCTATGTGGGTGGTTGTATTACGTGTGGTCGAATGTCGCAATCACTTAAAATCTCTTGGACCAAATTCGGACAAATCTCACTATTCTTCAGCTATCAATAAACCGGTAAACAAGTTGATAACTAATAAGTAAACAACCATATTTCCAAAAAAAAAAAAAAACAATGAGTAAATAATGCGCTCAGCTTGAAATTAAACTTATTCTTGGCAAAGGTTAAGGATAATTTCCAACAAATAACGCAAAACAACGAGTTAATAACGTTACATGCATGCTATTGGGTATTTCAAATATGAAAATATGCACAGAAAACTGAGAAACGGACGATTTTTTTGCATCGTTTTTTAAAACTTAAAAATTTTAAGAACGCCTTATATCGAAACTGTGGCAGCGTTAAAATAAAGGTAGTTACGATTTGAACACCACGTTATATCAAAATCGCGTTGTACATTAGGCCTACTAGCACCGCAATATGCGAGGGTTACCTGTATCGCAAATCAATGCAATTAAGCGTAGGCTTTTATGTTTACTAGACTTGACACCATTTCCGTACATTCACTATTAATAACCTTAAAAATACGCATCTGAATACAGTATATTATACGTTAATATTTTTAATTTGGTAAAATCAAAATTTTATTTTCTTAATGCATAATTATTTAGCTGGGGTTTTTTTTTTTGTTTTTGTTTTTTTTTTTGTCAAAAAATTTGTATCGCTGTACCGTACTTGAATTTCTTAATTGAGACTATACAGTAATTTTATTTTTCAACTGAAGCACAGTACATGTACTGTACAGTAATTAAATTTATTTTTGTAGAAATTGACATTTCCTATATTTTTGCTAATTAATATTTAAGCACGGGGATTTTTTTTTTTTTTTGGCGTTTAGTTACTAATTACCGAACGTTGCTAATTAGAAACTGAAAATCATACCGGTACATATATTTTCTTTCTATTTGAGAGCATAATATTTAATTTTTCTCTTTTGTTACCACTTCTTCGTTATGAATAGAAAATCAAATTGACTGGAATTCCGATAACCATATTACATGTATTCATAATCTTGAAAACTATCTTTTCCTACTTTTCCAAATCTGAAATCTTAAATTCTTTTGTAATATACGTTGAATTTTATAAGGATTATTACAATTTTTTCCCGGGAATAAACACACATTTCACATGTATTTTTTTTATATAATGAAAGGGAAGTTAGTGAAATTGAAATGCAAACAATGTTTAGATAAGATGTTAATAATAATAATAATAATAATTTTCGCTCGGTGAAATTTTATCTTATTTTGACGTTCGCCGTTTTGATTACGATAGATATACCGGTAGTTGTGTTTATTTATTTTTTTGTTGAGACGAAGCTCGGTGTTTATGGTCTATAAAATATTGAGGATTAGCGACATGTTTATTCGAGATTATTTTTATTATATCTTCATCGAAGATTAATTTGGAGAGTGCCGCCAACAGCACCTTGAAATACCATCAACTCGGATGGAGTTAAAAAAGTATTGGCGGTTGACGTTTGAAGCTAAGCCCCAGCTCTATTTACGTTGTAAATGGCTTAAGGTAATGGCAACTAAACTTTTTAAGTTGAACATTCATAACAAACTCGTTGATATAATAATTATTTTTGGAGTAAAACGGTTTGATGCTTGCTATGCAAAACCTTTTTGCAAAAAAACATGGTACAGCCTACTCTTGCATTACGAATGTCACATTACGCGCCGCGTCACTCTTTTCCTATTATTATTACAATGAGAATGTAAATTATTTGGCTTACTTGATAAAACAAAAAATTTCTACTCTAAATAATTTTGTTGAGCGGAGAATTTATTCTTGGAAAACGTCGCGTCAATGGAGATTAGAGTTTGGTGCATATGTTACAGTACGAGTAAAAGCGTTAACGTTTAGTATTATAATTTATACGTACGGATTAAATTTTCTCTATGGGCTTTTGGTAATAATGCAGTGCTGGAAACATTTAGTGAATGTACGCACTATACTCTAGGTCAGGGTATACCGAAGTATATGCAATATTATATGGGTTTATCACTTTGTTTATACGGATAAAAAAAGAAATCTCGTGTTAAGCAAGTGTGAAATAAATTATTGGGCACAGCAAGGTACTTTAAAATGCATCTGATTAGAAATTTTTGACTATAAAAAGTAAATTTTAAATCGCTTAAAATGAAATTTTTATTTAAAGAGACTGAAACACTTGTTTGCGAAGACGTCTAGACTCTATAATTAAACTGATGAGTTATAATAGTCTATATAACTCCCTGGTTGAACGATAAATGGTTGACCAATATTTAGGATGGAAAAAATTGAATTTTTATACCGCATAATATTAAACTATTGGATTTGTGTTTAGTAGGTCCACAAAAAACTAAAACGAAACTTATTCTGTTGTTTTTAGTTGGTCAAAAAATTTAAATAACGGCATAAAAACTGAATTTAATAATTTTGAGGAGGAAAAAAAAATCTCATAATATTATATTTTCTTGACAATAATTTTTGTTTTTCTCGTACAGTATATGGCTTTCGATATTTTTCAGATAATGAAATAATCATCGGGGGTTTTTCGTAGAATAGCGAAAACAAATTAACGCTATTTTTGAATTTTAATGTAAATATCTTCGAACAATCGATACTGGTAATACTATGCAATTTATTATTTCTTCGAAAAAGCAAATTAATTATTTTCCCACTAATCAACTTCTTATTTTTTTTTATACAAAAAAGGAACATAGAAAATGTGAAACCTCAGTAATTACTTTGGCTTATTTAATTGTTTTAGAAGTTGGCAATATTTTTAATTTTGGTATTTACTGTAAATTTTAAAAATTGATTCTTTTATTATTACAGTATTATGGTTTATAATACATGTAATGTAAAAGTAAAGTTTTGAAATTGCTTATGGGATTAGCAAATGTAGGCTACATCTTCGTCTAGCCAAACTATTTGCAAATAATTAACTAGAATTATAGTTTAATAAGTTTTTGTTGTCAATTATGATTTTATTCATTTTAATGTACAGTACTTTAATATGTGAGCTTTAACATAAGCTTTTGAAAAAAAAAATGAAGGCAAAAAAAAAAAAAAGTATTGTACGGTATAGTTTTACTTTAATTTTTTGCTACACCAGCGAGCTTAGTTCATATTATTCGAGTGCGGCAAACACGAGCAAAAATGTACTACTGTATTATCATTAGTAAATTGAATTAAATATTTGGAGTGGGATTAATAGAGAAATGAAGCGAATCCGCTTTTATCCTTCCTTCACTTTCGATTGATAATTAATATACGCACAGGAGGCACAAGCAAGTACATACCGCTACGCTTAATCAATTTATTTCATCTATATTTCATGCAATTTCTAACTTAATCATTAAAAAGAGAGTGCGTGTAGTGAGTGCTACCGGCGCAGTCTTTTATATTCCAACTTTCAGTCGGGTGAATATTTCATTAGGCGACAATAGGTGGAGCGGCGAACGGAAACATTTCAGTTCAATAGTTGTGAATTGAACGGAAATATTTGTCCTTTTTACTAGCTTTTCGGCATCTCTATTGGATTTCCTTCGTGCCGATAAATTTTGTAGCGTTACCTATTGGTAAAAATTGCAGTCTGAATTAGGCATTTGAAATATTAATAAGGTGCTTGTGAATTGATGATGGCCATATTGAAGTACATAATGTAAATAAAGCAGGCTGTTTTGACTTCCGGATCTCGCGGGCGTATACATAATAAATGAGCTTTGGGAGTGGGGTAGTTTTCGTTGGAGTGGACACGATGAAGGAAGGGTAAAATGATGGAGCGAGTGACTTTTTGAATCTTATTCCGAGTCAAAAGTTAGACGAGAAAACATCTTCGAACTTTTAACGACGTGAAAATGTGACGTTCCCTCATCGAATTAATTTCGATTGCTCCTTTCAGATTATTTTGCTTTAAAAAGGCGCCAGCCGTGTTCATACTCGAGGGAGAGTTTTCATAAAAATATGTTGCACTTCATAAAATATTTTAATAATATTTATGGTCAAATTTCTTGCTAACATATCGAGGTTCCAGAAAAATATGGGATACCGGTAATCGTTTCATTTGAACAAGCGGAAGGGTTGGTGCAAGCCTTATCACACCCGGAACAAAACATGGACTCTTCTGCTAGTTAATTAATAAAATTAATAAAGAAGGGTAAAGAAAGAATTAAAAAAAAATCGTATACCGTACATTGTAGGGGTATTATTTAGTTCGTGGTCATTGAAATATGAGTAGAGCAAAGTGAATTTTAATGATTTTTGTTCGGTGAACTTAATATTATTTGAGCTTTTGAGAGCAACATAGAAAGTAAACAAGCTATTAATAATAAGTTATTTATCTGTAGAAATTAATTATTCAAATTGTTATTTTGTTTGCTTTTTTTAAAAAAAAAAGTGCGGTCAATTTTTATGATACATTATACATTTAAGCTTAACAAGTACAGTTAGTCATTGACTTTTGTGGCTTATTGAAGGTAAATAAAACTAAAATATGTAAATAAAATTCTGAGAAGATTAACGGACTATTTTGTACGGAAGTAGCCTACTTCGGTGATTATTTTCATGCAGCTCTTTAAATGTTAATTTTGTTTTCAAGCAACATTTTATGTATTTCTTATTTCTCCGCGAGCACTTTATTGATGAGTAAAACAAGTGTTCGCGAGCATATTTTACTTGGCAACAATAATATTTGTTGAGTTTTGCGAAAAATCCTTTTATTTGGCGTAATTACATGTAAAATTATGCATAATTATGAAACTATTAGACTGTTCGGTGGGGGGGGGGGGGAGAGGAGTTTGCGCAACTTTAGTCACTGGACGGTTGCGGTTGGCGGTAGAAGCCGATCGATAAGACTGACTATTCCAAATTAAATTTCATCCAAATGTTGCAGTCTTAATTGCGTTGAATTTGATATTCTAATTAAAAGTTGTCGTCTCGCGAGCTTTATTTCGGGAATTTAAATAATTCTGCTGTCGGTATCGTAATTAGGTTTTAATCAGTTTTGCCATTTCCAAACGTTGTTTGAAAAACAGAAACATTTCCAAATGCGAAAACTAATTGCTACTTGGGTGATTTGAAGTAGGGATAATTCTTACTTATCAAACAGTAATTAACGAAGAAATACAAGGAATTAAATTTTAATTATAAGTATACCGGAAAGATGGATGGAGAGAATGAAAGCGAAGGCTTTGAAGATATAAATACTATCTCGCTGTCTTCAATTTAATTTACAGTTTTATCGATTTGAAAGTGGGAAGAAAAAAAAAACGTCTGAAGAGTTTAAATTTGAGCGTGGAGATCGATAAAATGTATTATGCTCTAATTAACCTTTCTTTCATGCTATTTTAAAGCACTTGTTGAGTTCTAAAATATGATGGCGAATATTATAAGTGTAGTTATAAAATTCACGAAGTTGGCCTACTGTTTAAAAATGGGTTTAACACTTTAATTGCAACCTGCTGAAATAAAATACGATTTATATGATCAATTTATTATTTAAAACTTTTTTTTTTTTATTTTTTGAAGAAAAAAAATAATTCAAAAGATGCGGATGGACAAAATTTCAAGAAAACAAAGTCTAGACAACCTAACAATAAATAAAGCAAATGTAATTGAGATTCTATTTTAAGGAGATTTGATTTGTCGAAAGTTTGCTTTTGATGCAAGTGACTTTTTAATTTAATTTTCATGAAGCTTGGTTTATAGATACCGGTGTTTTTGAGGTTTGACTTGTATAGATTTTGACTTTTCTAATACCGTAATCGATTTGTAACGTAGAGTAATTATTCCATTCAAGTGAATTAACCTTAACGCGGTAATTAAAATGCTTAAATCACATGTTATCACACTGCAAAGGTCTGCAGTATAATAAATTGTTACTGCTGTATAAATTCAGGATTTCCCCCATTTTACTTAGCGTTTTAAAACATTCGTAGATGTTGCGCGTTACATAAATATTTATTTGCTGTTTTCGTGGAACCAATTAATCGCGTAAATAGAGGGATTACTGTAATTTAAAAATGACAGATTTTTTTTGAACAAGTTTAATTAGAATAAAGTGTTAAGATTCTTTGTTGAGTAAGCTTAATTCTTTTTCTCCACTAGACTCAATTACAAGAAAACAAAGGGGATGAAATCCGATTTCTCAAAAAAATAATAATAAAATAAATGAACGACGCCCTGCACAAATTTCTAGTAATTGAAAGTTTCTGAAAATTTTTTGTACTAGATGCATAGAATAAATTTCTAAAAAATTTACACTTTCTGGAAACTGTAATCATGTGACTGGTCACGTTGACCTCAATTTTTGAAAAGTCAAAATATCGTTACGTAGGCTTACCAATAGCACCGATGGATTTGGATTTCGAGTAGGCCTACATGTATTTTGTTTGCTCGGTAGCCGTATCAGTAACACCGAAGAATTTGGATGTAGACTATTTTATTGCCTTAAATAAATATATTTTTAATGAAATAATTGTGTATTATTAATTGACATGCGTTCTTTTCGTGAATAATAGTTTGTCAGAGGAATACCACATTAGATGATGATTTCGCTGTGAAACACTCTAGTCACCTTGAGGACTATTCGCCGCATAGTTTTTATGGTCCTTCAGGATTTATAAGGCACTTGATCATAATTATTTTGACAATATACTGTAGATAATATTTATACGGTAACAAGATTATGTTTGAACAAGTTGGTTAAGATTAATTAAAGCGTGTTTCTTGGAAACTATCGAAAATAGCTAAATTACGCGAATTTGCTCGGAAATGTGCTGATAAAATAACTTGCCAATCATAATAATTATTAATATTTTGAATATTTTTTTTAATTTTACAGTTCAAAATTTCAAGTTTCTACTGAAATTTGGCTTGCCACGCATTATTCTATATCAATCTATATTTCTCATTATCGGCATTTATTTAATAATTTTTTTCAAAAAAAATTTTTATCAGCTTATTATTATAATCACTGCCCGAATAAATTATGCTTAAGCTAAATGTTCACTGTATAATGAAATAGTCGATAACATAATTATTATATACCGTACATTGCCAATGACATCTTTCATTTTATTGACAGTTTTCATTCTAAAGGTTGTAATTTTTTTTAGTGTTAAGATTATTTTTAGCATTTTGTCTGCTGTTTTTTCTTGTTTATTTAATAGTAAAAGTTAAATGAAAGATTGCTGTTGGTTAAATTTTTAACAAGAATTGATTGACGGGAAAGGGTTACTATATTAATCTCAGTAATGATTAATCTTAATACGAGAACATGTATGACGTTGACATGTTTAACATAAGCAAAATAGCCTGATTTAAGCAATTATTATTAATGTATTCGTTGATAAAGGAAACCTTAAGGGTTATTTTTTTACATGGTTTTTTTTTTGTATAAGAAATTGATAGTGGCGATATTTAGCTAATAATTATTATAATGGATGTAATGCAGGAAAACATGAAAAAGCAAATTCTAATGGACGAAGATTTGTAGAGCATTTTGTCAACATCGATGGGAAGGAAGGGAGAGAGATAAAAAAGGGAGTTGTGATTGTACATTTTTTTCTATTAAGTAATATAAAAAGTAGACATTAGTAATTGTATTTTTTACTTGTGGCTTTTTTTTTAAACATACCCTGTACATGTAGGCTAAATACGAGTATTATACAGTATTAAAATACTTATCAGTGTTATTATTATTTTTAGGGTACTGGTATTTATTAGAGGTATTATTAGGGTAGAGTATTTAAAACCTAATGTTATTTCTGATTTCAGTTTTGAATTTCTATTGATTTTATTAGTTTTTATAACGCATGAATAATTAAGCGAATAGAAAGGAACGACAGGTACGATTTATGCAGAAACAAAATTCTTTAAAAAATGAAGGTACCGGTACTCAGTTTTGCATTTCGATTTCCTCACTTGGAAAATGTTGTAGTGGTATTGTCAACTGAGATTACGCAGAATTTAACAGAGTTTATGACGTGATCTACAGCGTAGGTGATTTTTTTTTATATGCGTGATCGTTAAAATATTTCCCCATAAAATTTTCTTCGTCAACATTTTGATATTATTATTTTTAGGTGTAATACGCAATATATTTATCGTATTTTTCCGAAAAACGGTTTTTAGATTAAAATATTTAAATTGCTTTTTAAAGTAAGGCACTTTACTTTTTCCTATGAATTTACCGTAGAAATCGTATAAAAAATCTAATAGCTCTATTTTATATTTTTAATAACGTTAAAAGTAATTTTAAAACTATTATTATTTTTTCTTTTTTATGTTAAAATAAATATTATGCCGTATAATGAATTAAACCTAAACCCAGTAGATACGAGCCTTCATATTCGAGCAATGTAATGCTCATGTAATAATTGCTTTCCTCTGGATTCGGAAAAAATAAACCTTAAGATACCAAAAATTAATGAATAATTTTTATATTAAAAATATACCATATAATAACAACTGCATTTCCGGAATTTTTTTAATTAAATTTATCGATTTTAATTAACATTTTTAGAAGTCTATCGTAAATAACATTCATTTGTTAAACAAAAAGCGTTCAAGTTACTTTATTTAAAAAATACTATAGTTGAATATGATTAGTTCTAGATAGGCTTAAAGGATAATTATCGCAATTAGAAAAAGATTTTAAAAAATGGTTTTGGCTAGTTAAATATTTTGTTATTTTGGACGCTAAAGAATAATATTTCAATTATTAAGAAGGTCAAGCAAGCTTTTTAACGATTTATCGCCACTGTTGTGGCAGCATTTAGGATGAACGCACAGTAGCTGCTTTAAACGAAAATAACAGTCGCCAAAAGTGGTCAATTTACCACTACCTGTTCAAGCAACGATAAATTGAATTTGTCAATACGGATTGGGAAAGTCGTGCGTCATTCCGACGCAATTGGTCAATAAGCGATGGTCAATTGTAGAAATAGTTACATCCGTTATGATTTATTGTTAGTAGCTTGCGGTAGCCATAAAAAATAATTGGAACGAAATTATTCTATTAAAAATTAAAGGCGCATTTTCTGCATTATAGTGTTTAGTTATTTTACTTTCAGTTTTTCTAACAAATTTTAAAAAAATGTTTTTAATGGACAAGTTAATTGGATCCAGTTTCGCGGTTGCGGTCAAAATGACGACTTTAATAATTGTGGTGAGTAATTAATAGAGGTTGGTGTGTATACTAATTTGCGGCTAAGTGCACAATTACCAGTTTAATCAAACGGTGATGGTAGGTTTTAAAACTCGGGTGATAACGATGTTATGTGAGTTGATGTTCCGCATTATGTTACTCTGCCATCCATCCGATGCGTTTCATCCCGAACCTTTTTGCCTTGTCATCGCCCAGAGGAATTTTTCAGCTATTTCACGCTTCGTTCAACACGTTTCATCAGCTTTTATTTCACGCATCTTTAAAATTGAAATGTATACAGTAGATTATACTCGTAGATGTTTGTATACCGGTACAGTTACATTTAAATGGATTTGACCACGATCCACGTTTGACCGAAATATAGGAAAGAAATAATTGAATAACACGTCCCTTTAGGTGTTTCCTCCGATTTTTATTCATTTCTCGCAATTGCATCTCGAAAACATTTCCGGGTTCCCCCTCTTCATCTCATTTTCCCTAACTTTACAAGTTTTTACGCACCTTTTTAAGTTTATAATTTGCAAGGAAATAAATTTCGTATAAAAAAGATAAACGAATTATAATTAATAATGATAAGAGATTTTTTTAACACGCTTCTCGAAATGAAATGGGGTATTTTATTGCCCGCCCTCAACTTTAAAGGTCAATTGACTTCGATAAAATATTGCATTAGGAAGAGAATAGGGTAAACCGTTAACATATTTATAAAAAGTTATGTTTATTGTATAATTTGATTTGCAAACCGCGCATATAGTACGTAAAACTTTCCGTTACAATGAACTTTGCGGTCATAAAAACACAATCGAGTATACGCGAAACTGTGTAGACCTACTGTACATGTACAGTGTACATAAATGTGACTGTTCTTATACTTACTTGTCGTCACTATAAGCGTACCCATAGCACATTATAGTTCGTTAGCAATAATTTCTTGTTAATTATTAGCAAAACTTTGTATAAGAACAATATCAACTAAAACTTAACTGATATCATAAATCGATCGTCAGTACTGTATTGAAAAGATTGGATGGTGTATTGGAAAGGCGTCGTTTTCATTTCTAAAAAAATAAATTACGTTTGTTTGTTTTATTAAGAATATGTCAGATAAATACAACATTTCGATACTTTTTTTTTTGTTGTTGCTAAAAGGTACTTTTTATAGGCTACGTTTAAGCTGTATAATAATTATGCATCGAAAATGCTAGATGATTTTTTTTATTGTTTCAGTACCGTATATACTGCAGTTTAATTTACCGAAGTACGAGTATTATTGAGGAAGAAAAAAATATTTAATTGAGCAGGAAAGATATTTAGTTTGCCATTTTTTTTTTTTTTTTGAAGAAAAAATTGATAAATGCTTTTTTTAAAAAAAAAAAGAAAATGAAAACGAAAACGAAAAAAAAAGTCATTAGGAGCTTTATACGAATGCATTTCACTCTCAGTACCTTGAACATGGGATGCAAAATATTGAAGAATTTTTTTTTTTTTTACAAGAACAATGTCATTCAGAAAGTGTTCTGGATCAACATTTCAATTCGAAGCTGTTTTCAGAGACGTTTCATCATCATCTTTTCGAAATCGAGATCTTTTTTTGACAAATGAAAAGTCAGTTACGTCAGTAATGGAATATCTTTTTTGAAAGCTTTTTTTTTTTTTAAAGAAAAAGTTTAATTAAACAACTGTACTAATTGAAAAAAAATTGCCCATTGGGAGAAAAATCTTTAAAAAAAAATTAAAAAACGACGTCTGGCAATTTTATTCGTTTATAAATTCTATTATTTTTCTTGTAATCTTGAACACAGTTTTTCATTTTGATGAAGTTGAGTTTTCCCGGATTATCTGATCATTTATGATAGGTTTTCCAAATCTGTCAACTTGCAACGACGCTGATTGAATAACTAACGAATTTTTTAAAAAAATATTTCAATCATGTTTTTGGCATTATTTTTATTGAAATATTAATTAAATTTACAGATAAATGAGTTCTTTAATTGATGAATACAAGAATGTCCTTTACGTATTCATACAAACGAAGAATAATAACTAGAAGTATGCAGTTCAAATCTCGTATTGTGTTTAAGTTAACTATTTTTTTTTAAATAAAAACGCAAATTTTGTTTAAAAAATAATTAACTTAAACAAAATCCTATGATTAAACCGTATATGCTAATTAATTTCAAGAGAACGCCTAATGAATCTACCTTCAAGATATTATATTTATTTTTTTTGTTATCTTTTGTTTCTCTTGGCACTAAGTCAGATTAACTTTTGACATTAACCGCAATTACCGGATTTGAGTTGACAGGAAAGAAATTGAGGTCATAAGAAATTGCTTATAAACGTGAAATGGTTTGAATGGAGAAAGGCTTTTAATTTAAGATTACGTCACTTCGATAGATTTAATAATAACAATAATAGGTATTGTTATTTTTTTTTCTTCAATCTCATTAACATCTAGTAATCTAATTTTCATCAACCTACTTAAGCATTGTAACCTACACATCACAATTTAACTTTACTAATTTATAACATGTAGTCCTCCTACTACATTAATTTTATTCAACATTTTATAAAGATATTGTTTTCCCTATATATTACATTTGCGCAATGCTTTGCTCAAACAGCAATCTTTTGGCGTATTTTTTTTTTAAAAAGAAAACTTTAAATTAACTTTAAAATTACTCCGGTAATTTTAAAAGATAACATTCTATTCAATAAAGATACTTCGTTTTATGGCCTAGTACCGTTTAAACTCAAGTTTTTTGGCTTTAATATTATTTATTTTCTTAAGTATTAAATTCTGAAATTAGTACGAGAGTTGATGAATTATAAATGTCTATAGAAATTGGTTTAGATTGTGATTGATGGAGAACGATGTAGCGAAATGTATCTTAATTTAAGTAGATTTAATCGAAAAGTTTGATGGAAAAACGCGTTAACTGCCATTGGAAATTGATAGCCGTTAATTTTGTTTATTCTGTTAAACTTCTCAATTACTTACTTTTCGTTCGACTTTATTATCACTTATTTTTTTTCCTTCTATATATGATTATACAGTATATTTTTTTTCTTCTAAAAGGATAACTTTTCATCATTAATTTTAATTCAATTGCAGGTTGAACGATGAATCAAGATGTAAAAGGAAAAGACAGCCAAAGCTCGCTTTAATTAAGAAGCATGTTGACTTGAAAATAAACTTAAGAAAATCAAGAAAATAATTAAAAAAAGGAACATTTCAAGGTACCCGATAATCATTTATCATTATAAGTAAATAGATCTTCTTTATTTTTATTTTTTATTATAAAAAAAAAAAATTAAATAGCGGACGTACTTTACACGCTATTAAATCACGGCTTCATGATATTTACATGTATATCTAGAATTTCTTTAAAAGTTTGATTACATTTATTATTTGTAGAAAAGATAAATTTTTTAAACTTAATTAATTAATGAAAATAGAGGGGGGTTTTTTTTTTTAAAGAAAATAGCGAAATCAAAAATAAAAGTTTAATGAAATTTATGAAATCCGGCAGTAAACATGTGACAAGAAAACCAATTAGGGGATTCAAACTTACAGTGTCAACGTCAAGCATACAGTGTATTAGACAGTTAACTCAAATTGCGGTTAAAGTCACATTTTTATGAAATGCAATACCGGTATTTTTATTTAATTTTAAGTGAGTTTTTGTGTAATAGTTCATATTTTCGGGGCATTTATCGTTTGACTATTTTGTAAGTTTGTGGCGTTTCTAGCAATTTTTTCTTGCTAACGCTGTTGAAACTCGTTACTATAAAAGCAGGTTGTTGTTATGCCGCAATAATGTTTACATAATATTTTGGCCCTGGGATTAGAGCCATGGGCTGAGAAGTGAACTGCTTTTAACAGTATGACACTGTCAGTTGCAGGAAAGTAGAAACGATATTGGCAATATATTCTAATCGGCAGTTATTCATAAAAGCGTGTGATGTGTTACCCCCTTCTTAACGCTAGCTTTTATACTCGGCAATTTATGATGTATTAAATGATCGCTCGGCTGCTTCTATCCAAGACCCGAACTTGCGAAGTTGCTTTCTATTCAAAACTACACTCGCCCTTTTTACCTTCGAGAGTAGGAAAAAAAAAAGATGATGAATTTGTCTGCTAGAATGAATTTTTCATCGTTGAGCGAAAATTATTAACCTTAAAAAGCGTACGAAAAGAGTGGTTATTGCAGATAAAATTCCAGGTTTTTTTTTTCTTTCGTATTTTTACGTCAATTTTGGGGCGTTTAATAAATAGCTTTCAACTCGCATTCATTCATTTACTAGTAGCTTTTGTGCATTTTTTTAAAACTTTATGTAGCAACATTTTTATCTCGCATTTGATTGCATACATTTGAATTAATTAAATAGAGATCAAGTTATAGTGAATAATTATTTATAATGATGTTCACAATTTATTGATAACTTTTACACATTAAAAGATGAATGCGCTTGGGATTCTAATACGAAATCGCGATTCAAACCTTTAAAAAAATGTTGAATCCGTTATGCCCTTCGCATAATTTGTTTATTCTAATTATAATGTCACTTGAGGTTTTGCATTATTTATGGGTCGACTTTGGCAACATTGGCAACTTTGTGCTTACAGTTTGCACTATTGTACAAATTTAATATTATTGAAAACAATGACTTGCATAACAGTAGAAAGATGATCACAATATGACCAATAGAAAAAAAGTATTTCCTCTAATCTATAAAGTTGGAAATAATGACATCGGAGTTATCATAATGCTATTATATCTGACAAAGATGTGACATACAGTATACATGTACAAGGTGCGCAAGGTCTCAAGGGCAATAAGGCATTTTATAGACTAACATAGACATCGCCCGGATTGTTATTAGTCAATCTTAATTAGTCTAAATTTTATTTTAAATGGCTGCTTCATGGCAGGGACAAGAGGAATCTACCACTCATTGGAAATTAACTTAACGTGTACATGTAGGGCCATATTCAGAAACAGCACTTGAGTGTGAGTTCACACACTCTCTCTTTCAATATTACAACAGTCAGTGGGATGAAATTTTAATCCCATAGTTATGATATGGAAAGAGATTAAGCGCCGTGTGAGTGTAGGCCTACTTACAACTCAAGTGCTGTTTCTGAATTTGATCAGTACTCTACAATTTGAAAGAATGCAGCGTAAAACTAGATTTTATGTAGTTTAACTGCAACTTGGAATAGTTTATTTTTTGGATGAAATAAAATTTAATTACCGGTAGTTGCTTTATATGGGGTTTTTGTTTATAGTAGATTAATCGCTAACTGCGAGCATTTAACATTGCTATTTTTTTCTGACCCATCCTGGCCAATCTACTATAATTTAGTTTCAACTGTGATAATATTGAAATAGCGTTGAACGTTCTAAATTTTCTGGGTAACAAAAAATTCTAATTACCGTATTGGAGAAACAATTTAAATTTAAAGCCAAAGTTATTCAGTATTACCTTACAATTCAAGAAAATGCTAGTTTTAATTTACAAAGCTTATAATATATTTATAGCTGTTCACTATGGGATATTAGTTTTGTTTCTACGTTACTTAGGTAAAGTTGATCTAGCGTATAAAAGGCGGGATACCCGCGTCTATTTTTAATTTTTTATTTCTAGAATGAAATAATATCTACATATAGGCCTACACATGTAAATGAAAAGATGTTGACCAAAATATTAGCTAGCCGTGTCTGGAAAAATATTTTTGGCAGTTTTGTATTACATTAATTTTGAATGAGAACATTAAGTACATGTAGAACAATAATTATAATTTGGTGACGTTATTGGATGTGAAAAAGTAGTGACATGAAGACACTTTGCAATTTTAATCTTTGAAAGTAACCTTTACAAAACTAACGGTGCAATATATTATATAAAAAAAAGAAGTTGAATAAGCTTTTTAAAATTAATGAATGGGGTTCGGTGACTTCGAATGGTCACAAAAGAGAGACCACCAAAGAAAATGCGCATAAAGGTCGCGACGGACCATAAGGCGGATCAATGATTACACGCGAATTTGTTCGTTTTATCGTTCTGAAGTAGCAGATGCCAAAGTGAAGGCGCATGTTGAAGCTATTTCAAGATAACACGCGATTCCGACATTTCGAACGTGCATGATGGAAACGGAAATGGCGTGCAATTCAAGTAAATGATCGCGCCGAGTACAGGGTGCTAAACAAATGTTGTGATTTCGTGCCAGAATTAAATAATTTCATCAAACTCGAGTAAACATTTGTGTATTTATTTTTTTGCGGTATGTACTTACTTTTCCTTTGAAGAAAAAGATTTATTGAGATATATTACTTGAAATGTAATAATGCGATAATGAAAGTAAAAAGCGGTTTGTATGTGGTTAAATAAATAATTAATGAAGTCTAACAACATTCTACCACGCAATAAATTAAAGATGAAATAAATAATTTATAAATCGTGGAACCATACACTACTAATCTTTAATTAATTACAGTGGAATCCGCTTATAACGATCTTCAAGGGACCGCGAAATCTGATTGTTATAACCGGATTTTGTTATATCC